>JAVGWX010000243.1:0-68770 GCA_036924085.1 Ariolimax columbianus | reverse complement strand
ATTGCTGAACATTATTTGTTGTTGTGAAAACTCCACAATTAAGTCGTGACGTAATTCGTTTCTGTTTTCAGCTTCTCCAGAGCCGACCGGTAAGTACTTGATGATATAATTAGTTGTTGTCGCCTTCTCCAGTCGGGGCAATGGTTGCTGAGAGTAGTTTACCATATCATTAAAAAGTAAATGATGTACAATCTCTTTCTAACTCAAATACTTGTCGACTGAGTTAATGTGATCAAGTAATGACACTGACTTAAACGACTGTAATAATCTCTAACTGACTTGCCAGAGTGTAAGAATCTCTTACCCGTCTTGACATATATCTCTAACTGACTTGCCAGAGTGTAAGAATCTCTTACCCGTCTTGACATATATCTCTAACTGACTTGCCAGAGTGTAAGAATCTCTTACCCGTCTTGACATATATCTCTAACTGACTTGCCAGAGTGTAAGAATCTCTTACCCGTCTTGACATATATCTCTAACTGACTTGACATATATGTCTACCTGACTTGACATTTTTTGGAATCTCTAACTGAATTGACATATATATCTATTTGACTTGACATTTTTTAAGAATCCTAAATTGACTTGACATATATTTCTAACTGACTTGACATTTTGTAAGAATCGTAAACTGACTTGACATATATTTCTGACGTGACTGATGTATCTAACTGACTTGACATATACATCTAACTGACTTGACATATACATCTAACTGATTTGACATGTATATTTAACTGACTTGACATATATATCTAACTGACTTGACATATATATCTAAGGAACTTTACATATTTCTCTAACTGACTTGACATATTGTAAGAATGTCTGACATGACATATTGTAAGAATTTATGACTTGGCAGAATGTAAGAATCTCTGACTTGACATATTGTAAGAATTTCTGACTTGGCAGATTGTAATAATCTCTGACTTGACAGATTGTAATAATTTATGACTTGACAGATTGTGAGAATCTCTGACTTGACAGATTGTAAGCATTTCTGACTTGGCAGATTCTAAGAATCTCTGACTTGACATATTGTAAGAATTTATGACTTGGCAGATTGTAATAATCTCTGACTTGACAGATTGTAATAATTTATGACTTGACATATTGTAAGAATTTATGACTTGGCAGATTGAAATAATCTCTGACTTGACAGATTGTAATAATTTATGACTTGACAGATTGTGAGAATCTCTGACTTGACAGATTGTAAGCATTTCTGACTTGGCAGATTGAAAGAATCTCTGACTTGACAGATTGCAAGAATTTCTGACTTGACAGATTGTAAAAATCTCTGACTTTACATATTGTAAGAATTTCTGACTTGACAGATTCAAAGAATTTATGACTTGACAGATTGTAAGAATCTCTGACTTGACAGATTGTAAAAATATCTCAATGACATGATCGATTGTAAAACTATCTCATTGATTTGACAAATTCTAAGATTATTTCTCTGACGATTGACGGTTTGAATCTCTCACTGACTTTACAGATTGTAAAAATAAAAAATAATGTTATTTTCTGTTCCAAAGAAACTGTTTCACTGTAAACAGTAAGTGTCGAATTATTTGATAACGATACTCATATTTGTACAGTATCCACCATCTGATTGACTCATACGTGTACAATATCCACCATCTGATTTACTCATACGTGTACAGTTTCAAAAATGGTGTCATGATCATGTGTACAATTGATGTCAAATGGTCATCCGTATTGAAACTATCAGACAAGGGATTATTTCGTACTTCCATAATTTCCTAAACCTGAATCAATCACACATGTTCACCTAAGTGGTATGCATGTCATGTCATTGAACTGGCATAGGCGTGACCTAGAGGTTTGGTAACACAACTTACAACCCAATCATGACGGGTTGGTAACACAACTTACAACCCAGGCATGACGGGTTGGTAACACAACTTACAACCAAGGCATGACGGGCTGGTAACCCAACTTACAACCCAAGCATGACGGGTTAGCAGCAGAATCGAAACCCCGAAGTTAAACGGTTGGTGATGCTACTGACAACCCAACATTGACCGGGTAACACAACTGACAACCTAACCATGCCGGGTCGGTAACACAACTGACAATCTAACCACGGCGGTTGGTAACACAACTGACAATCTAACCATGACGGGTTTGTAACACTACTGACAACCCAAACATGACGCGTTGGTGACACTACTGACACCATAAACATGACGGGCTGGTGACAATGCTGACAACCCAACCATGACGGGTTGGTAACACTACTGACAACCCAAACATGACGCGTTGGTGACACTACTTTGAACCCAACCATGACGGGTTGATAACACTAATGACAACCCAACCATGACGCGTTGGTGACACTACTTAGAACCCAACCGTGACGGGTTGGTAACACTAATGACAACCCAACCATGACGGGTTGGTAACACTACTGACAACCCAAACATGACGCGTTGGTGACACTACTTAGAACCCAACCATGACGGGTTGGTAACACTAATGACAACCCAACCATGACGGGTTGGTAACACTACTGACATCCCAAACATGACGCGTTGGTGACACTACTTAGAACCCAACCATGACGGGCTGGTGACAATGCTGACAACCAAACCATGACGGGTTGGTAACACTACTGACAACCCAACAATGACGGGCTGGTAATGCAGCTGACAACCCGGATTTGACGGGCTGGAAGGAAATCATGCCTATTGAAGGTGGTGTGGAATTACAAACGAGCCGACTGGGACAGATTTGCAATCTTGACAGATGGGCTGTGTGAAACCATCAACACACGAAACACTAAAATGAAGCCCATGGTAGAGAGCCTAAGCAAGGCAATAATGCAAGCCGCCACTGAAACCATCCCAAGAGGAGCTAGGAAAAACTATAAGCCCTACTGGAATGATGAGTTACAGAAAGTGGAAGATGCAGTAACAAATGCTAGGAACATGGCAGAACGAGAAAAATCCATGGAGGCAAACATCGCCCTCAAAGCCGCCGCGGCGAAGTACAAACACACTCTCAAGCAAACAGCAAGAGAAAGCTGGAAAAATAAAACGGAAAGTCTAAACCTGGACAAAGAAGGGAACAAGCTATGGAAGCTAGTCAGAGCCATGAATGACGAAACCCCGTCAAATAAACAAATTACTATCAAGCAAGGCGAGAACTTGATCACAGGTAAGAAAGCCGCAAACGCCTTTGTCGATCACTATGCCAGAGCAAACCACATCGAGGTCCCTGCAGATAAGCATACAGACATTAGCGAAGAGCTAAAGGGACACAAAAAAATTAATACGGCTCCTGAAGAGCACATGATGGCCAAACTAACAATGCGCGAAATGGAAGAGGCCATGAGAACACTAAAGAAAAGGAAATCTCCCGGAAACGACGGGATAACAAACGAAATGCTGATGGGGCTGGGCCAAACAGCGAACAAGAAACTGCTATCGGTCCTAAACCAAAGCTGGAAAAGGGGAATTGTACCACAGGCATGGAAAGATGCAATACTGGTACCAGTACCAAAAACAGGAAAGGACAAAACAGATCCAAATGGATACAGGCCCATAAGCCTACTGAGCTGTGTCGGCAAGCTGATGGAACGGATGATAAACACCAGACTGATGTGGCATCTGGAAGAAAAACGAATACTAATTCCACAGCAAGCCGGCTTTAGACAGCACAGATCCACTGAGGACCAGGTCATCCTCATAGCCCAGGAGATAGAAGATGCCTACCAGGCACAGAAACACACTGTAGCTGTTTGGGTGGACCTGGAAAAGGCATTTGACAAAGTCTGGAAGGATGGACTTAGAGTCAAGCTAAGAAGAAGTGATGTCTGTGGGAAGATGTACAAGTGGATCAACCACTACCTCAAACAAAGAACGGCCAGAGTCCAAGTACAAGGGCAGATGAGCAAAAAGGTGACACTCGAGCAGGGAGTACCCCAAGGGGGAGTATTGTCACCCACACTCTTACTGGTATATATAAACGATATTACAGAGAATATACCAAGAAGAGTCCATAGCTCAATGTTTGCAGACGATCTGGCTATGTGGACCTCTGAAAAGAATCTCACCATAGCAAGAAATCGGATGCAGACGGCCCTAACATCGCTGGAAGAGTGGGCGAACTCATGGCTGGTCAAAATAAACGAGGAGAAATCCACGTGCACAATATTCTCGCTCTCATTAAAACCCCAAAGTACCAAATTAAGTCTAAATGGCAAAATCCTGCAGCCAAACGACAACCCAACCTATCTGGGAGTCACATTTGATCGGCGCATGACATGGAAAAGTCAGATTGAGAGAAACCGAATGAAAGCCAGAGAAAGAATGGCGATCATGAGGAAACTTGCTGGCACAAGCTGGGGAGCAGACGAAGGCATACTAAAGAAACTGTACACTGGAAGAGTGAGACCAGTTCTCGAGTATGGCATCGCGGCATGGACAACAGCAGCGAAGGCGAACTTCGATAAAGTTAACAAACTTCAAAACCAAGCCATGAGAATTATAACAGGTGGCATGAAGTCAACTCCAATTGTAGAACTTGAAAAGATTACAAAACTGCAATCCATGACCGATAGAAGAGACTGCAGAGCCCAGCTGCAGTCAGAGAAACTCCGAAGACTGACGGACCATCCAATGTACCAGAGACTAAACAATTTGGGAAATGGGAAACTAAAGCGGAGAAACTTTGAAGAAATAGCCAAAGCAAAGATGCACGAAGATCCCATAAACGCACTAACAACACCAAAACCCATCACTACTGTACGAAAACCTACTTGGAGGCAGGATATATTTCCAGAGGTGGTAGAAAATATACCAGGTATTGCAAACAAAAACTGCCAGACTGAAAAAGAAAGGAGAGATACTACCCTAAGCTTCATAACGAAAAGCTAGCCAAGCACAGACTGGACCCATGCATACACCGACGGTTCTGTAACAAACAATACACAGAACGGAGGGGCAGGAGCATTCCTGAACCTACCAAATGGCAAACAAATAACACTGTCATTCGCTACTGGTAAATACACAAGAAATTTCAGAGCGGAGGCAGAGGCACTGAGGGCGGCAGTGGAAGAAATGGTGACACACAGTGAAAATGAAAGCCATATAGTCCTGCTTACAGATGCTCTCGCCGTAGTCACAGCGCCAAAAAGCCAGAAAAACACTGAGCTTAATGACTTAAGAGCAGCACTCTGCAAACTGTGCCAGCAGTCCGCACCAAAAAGGGTAGTGGTACAGTGGGTTCCGTCACACTGCAACATCCAAGGCAACGAGGA
Organism: Ariolimax columbianus; assembly: GCA_036924085.1. NCBI lineage: Eukaryota > Metazoa > Mollusca > Gastropoda > Stylommatophora > Arionidae > Ariolimax > Ariolimax columbianus. The sequence goes on along the minus strand of JAVGWX010000243.1, from coordinate 63,474 downwards.
GGCAGACAGACTGGCAAAAGAAGGTGCAAGGCTACCACAAACAGATACCAGTATGACGTACGAAGAGTCAAACCGGCATATCAAAGCCAGATACATGACCAAATGGGAAACCGAACATACTGGTTACACCAAAAACGATGCCTATTACCAGTTGAACCGAAGAGAGCAGGTCGTTGTCTTCAGACTTCGCACTGGCCACAACAGACTGAGGTACCAGCTATTCAACAAATTGAAGATAGGGTGTACCGACGAATGCTCGTGCGGTACTGGTAAAATGACCACTGAACATCTGCTGCAGAACTGCCCGACATACGAGGATCAGAGAGAGCAGATGTGGCCATTGCCAGTGGAACTGCAAGACAAGCTCTATGGTAGTGGCGAGAGTCTCAGGATGACCGACGCTTTTTTCGAAAAAATAATGGTTACTGTCTGACTGTGTACGCAGAAGAAGAAGAAGAAGAAGGTGGTGTGGGGGGGGGGGGGGGTTAGAAAACTACTGACAACCCATACAACTGGCGGGTTCGCTTACAGCATACAACCCAATATCAATATATGTTACATCAGCTGACATAAAATTCCTGAACATAACTGTATGTTACTCTAGCTAACAGAAGACACCCCAACATAACTATATATTGCAGAAACTAACAGAAGACAACCCAACATAGCTATCTATTACACTAGCTAACAGAAGACGACCCAACATAGCTATGTATTACACCAGCTAACAGATGACAACCATATTATAACCAGGTGTTACATCATCTAACACGTCCAAACCCAAACATTACCATATGTTGCAACAGTAAACAGCTGTCAATTCATAACGAGCCATATGTTACATGTTGGTAAAACAAATATAAATATCTAAATCTCTTAACCCTGATTTCATGAATATATCGGAAAACAGCTGACAACATACTATTTTTTTAGTTCGTAGCATAACTGTAGTGTGGAATATCTAGAGACATATTAGTGACACTAAAAAAATATAGTATGGGATAGCTAGAGACAGATTAGTGACACTAGAGAATGTAGTATTGAGTGGCTAGAGACAGATTTGTGACACTAGATAATGTAGTATAGAGTGGCTAGAGACAGATTAGTGACACTAGAGATGTAGTATAGAGTGGCTAGAGACAGATTCGTGACACTAGATAATGTAGTATAAAGGGGCTAGAGACAGATTAATGACACTAGATAATGCAGTGTAGAGTGGATAGAGACATATTAATGACACTAGAGAATGTAGTATAGAGTGGTTAGAGACATATTAGTAACACTAGAGAATGCAGTATAGAGTGGCTAGAGACAGATTAGTGACACTAGAGAATGTAATATAGAGTGGCTAGTGACAGATTAGTGACACTAGAGAATGTAGTATAGAGTGGCTAGAGACATATTAATGACACTATAGAAAGCAGTATAGAGTGAATAGAGACATATTAGTGACACTGGAGAATGCAGTATAGAGTGGCTAGAGACATATTAATGACACTAGAGAATGCAGTATAGCGTGGCTAGAGACAAATTAGTGACACTAGAGAATGTAGTATAGAGTAGCTAGAGACAGATTAGTGACATTAGATAATGTAGTATAGAGTGGCTACAGAACAGATTAGTGACACTAAAGAATGGAGTATATAGCTGCTAGAGACATATTAGTGACACTAGAGAATGTAGTATAGATTGACTAGACACAAATTAGTGACAATAGAGAAGGTAGTATAGAGTGCCTATAGACAGATTAGTGACACTAGAGAATGTAGTATAGAGTTGTTGAGACAGATTAGTGACACTAGATAATGTACTATAGAGTTGCTAGAGACCGATTAGTGACACTAGAGAATGTAGTATAAAGTTGTTAGAGACAGATTAGTGACACTAGATAATGTAGTATATAGTGGCTAGAGACAGATTAGTGACACTAGAGAATGTAGTATAGAGTTGCTAGAGACATATTAGGGACATTAGAGAATGTAGTATAGAGTGGCTAGAGAACAGATTAGTGACACTAAAGAATGCAGTATAGAGTGGCTAGAGACAGATCTGTGACACTAGAGAATGTAGTATAGAGTGGCTAGAGACAGATTAGTGACACTAGAGAATGTAGTATAGATTGACTAGAGACAGATTAGTGACAATAGAGAATGTAGTATAGAGTGGCTATAGACAGATTAGTGACACTAGAGAATGTAGTATAGAGTGGTTGAGACAGATTAGTGACACTACAGAATGTACTATAGAGTTGCTAGAGACAGATTAGTGACACTAGAGAATGTAGTATAAAGTGGTTAGAGACAGATTAGTGACACTAGATAATGTAGTATATAGTGGCTAGAGACAGATTCGTGGCACTAGAGAATGTAGTTTAGAGTGGATATAGACAGATTAGTGACACTAGAGAATGTAGTATAGAGTGGCTAGAGACATAATAGTGACACTAGAGAATGTGGTATAGAGTGGCTAGAGACAGATTAGTGACACTAGAGAATGTAGTATATAGTTGCGAGAGAGAGATTAGTGACACTAGCGAATGTAGTATAGAGTGGATATAGACAGATTAGTGACACTAGAGAATGTAGTATAGATTGGCTAGAGACAGATTAGTGACACTAGAGAATGGAGTATAGAGTGGCTAGAGACAGATTAGTGACACTAGAGAATGTAATTTATAGTGACTAGCGACAGATTAGTGGTACTAGAGAATGTAGTGAAGAGTTGCTAGAGACATATTAGTGGTACTAGAGAATGTAGTATAGAGTTGCTAGAGTCATATTAGTGACACTAGAGAATGTAGTATAGAGTGGCTAGAGACAGATTAGTGACAATAGAGAATGTAGTTTAGAGTGACTAGAGACAGATTATTGACACTAGAGAATGTAGTATAGAGTGGCTAGAGACAGATTAGTGACACTAGAGAATGTAGTATGGATTGGCTAGAGACAGATTAGTGACACTAGAGAATGGAGTATAGAGTGGCTAGAGAGAGATTAGTGACACTAGAGAATGTAATTTATAGTGGCTAGCGACAGATTAGTGGTACTAGAGAATGTAGTGTAGAGTTGCTAGAGACATATTAGTGACACTAGAGAATGTAGTATAGAGTGGCTAGAGACAGATTAGTGACAATAGAGAATGTAGTTTAGAGTGACTATAGACATATTAGTGACACTAGAGAATGTAGTATAGAGTGGCTAGAGACAGATTATTGACTCTAGAGAATGTAGTAAGGCAAACTTTCCTGTAGCTGGATATCGTTATCCAGACCACAGCGGCTAAATGGATGTGAACTACTGCCACATTGCTGCCGTTATTAATCCATAATTTTCACACCGAACAAACGATGTGTTCCCGGTCATCGAAAGACGTGCCACCATATTGACAACCGGAACCTACTCTGAGATTGGCAAGCAGTCACTCATATATATATATTTATACATCAGCATATGTTCATTGTTTTAAAACTAAGTTAATTTTACCTTGGTAAGGATTTGATTTTACATCCATCATCCTCATTGAAAGTACAAAACAGTTCAACGCAATAGTATTTTTTTTTTTTAACTGCAGTAATATATAATTGAAACATATTTTCTATGTGGACATTGATCAAGTTGAAATATTCAGAAGGTGAGCATTGACACAACATATTGTTTCGCAGCTCAACTTAGTGCTAACATGTATGACGTCGAGACAAGTCTGGTTTTAAGTACATTACGTCAAGAGACGTTTGGTGTGAACTGGTACATGACGTTGTGAGAAGGCTGGAGTGAGCGGCAATGTTTGTGAATGACACTTGTGATTAGTGATTGAGAGCGAACAACGGAGAACATAAATTGTGTGTATTATTGTTTGGGAAATGACTTTCTGGTTTGATTATCATTTCATTGATTATACTTTTTTTATATTGCAAATGTTAATAGTCAAGCGTTCTTTTAAAAAAAAATGTATGATATGATTTGACAAATGCAAACAATTTCAGCTCAATAACTATGAATTCAACAGATTATGACACATCATTGTAATTAAGAAAAAAAAAATTGTTATGAATCAGCCAGACAACATACACATACGTCGTTTTCTTAGTCTTTGTCCTAACCTGACGATAATCGTACGGCAGCAACGGTTAGCAACGCCGATTGGAGAGATGGTGGAAAGATGGGCGGGAGGGCGAATGGTAGTAAAACGCACTATACATTTTTGTGGGACCATTTAACAAAACAATATGCATGATTGGAACCATTTGGAAAGAGGTAAATCATTCGATTTGTTAAGATATTCGGTTTAACTACCACCTCCCTTACGGCTCGGTCGACCAAACTGTAAGCGATATTCAAGTGTGCTCTAGCATATAGGTGTTTCATTCACCAAGTCATAATAATCATTGTTTCGAGTGTTGTAGATTATTGTATCGATTTTTCTGGTGGTAGACCTGTGTTTTCTATCCATGTGGATACTTTTTACAGTATTATAATGATTCATTTTAAAAGGAAACTATGGGTTGTAATAGAGCATACAGCTAAATTAAGTGAGCAAGTCCTGGTGACAGTGAAAAAGGCAAATGTAATGTTATGTATGTGGAAAAAGAATTATTAAACATTGGAGTTAGGAAGTGATAGTCAAACTATATAAAGCATTGGATATAGCTAAATTTGAGTACTGTGTACAGGCGTGGAATCATTATGGTAGATGAGAGATAAACATGCTGAAAAGGATTCAAAAAAAGAGCGACAAAATATATTCTGGGATTTCATAATTACAGTCATGAGAAAAGACTTAGAAATACCGGCTTATAATGCCCAGAAAAGAATATAATTCTTCTTCTTCTTATTCTTCAATAGCTGTCAGACGTCAAGCTTAATTTTTTTTCGAAAAAAGCAGCGGTCATCCTGAGGCTGTCGACACTGCCATAGAGCTTGTCTAGTGTTGCCACTAGTGATGGCCACATCTGCTTTCTCTGGTCCTCGTATGTCGGGCAGTTTTGCAGTAGACGTTCAGCGGTCATTTTCCCAGTATCGCAGGTGCATTCTTCAGTGCCACCTATCTTCAATTTATTGAATAGGTGGTACCTCAGTCTATTGTGGCCAGTGCGAAGTCTGAAGACCACGACCTGCTCTTTTCTGTTCAACTGGTAATAGGTATCGTTTTTTTGTGTAGCCAGTATGTTCGGTTTCCCATTTGGTCATATATCTAGCTCTAATAAGCCTTTTCGACTCTTCGTATGTCACACTAGTATCTGGTTGTGGTAATCTTGCACCTTCTTTTGCCAGTCTGTCTGTCTCCTCGTTGCTTTGGATGTTACAGTGGGATGGAACCCACTGTACCACTACACTTTTTGGTGTGGACTAATGGCATAGCTGGCAGAGTACTGCTCTTAAATCAGAACATAATTCAAGGTGACTATAGACAGGTTCATAAGATAATCAAAGGAACGGATAAATTAGACTAGAACAAGTTTTTTTCTTTAAAATACAACCACAAGAACTAGAGGGTAAAGCTACACATTAAAGAAAGGTACAGATTCTATATTAGGAAATGGTTGTTAATCAGAGAGTGGCGCATGATTGGAATGCATCACTACAGAAAGTAGTGGAGGCAGATATAATTAATTCCTCTAAAAAGTATATACTGTATGCACATATCTTTAAGAAAAAGAACACACCAATGAAACTGGTTACTTACAGACTCTGGAGAGTACATCCACGTTGTGTGTTAATGGTTATATACATTCGTAAAATCATATTTTACATTTAACATTTGTTTAAACGTTTAGTTACCAAAGGCTAATTATTTTCAGTATACGTATTTATTGGGCAACTGTTTAACTTGAGTGTAGTTGTATTGTTCACTACACGTATAATACCTCATGCCATTTATGACTTTATGTATTTGCTCAATTCCCCTACCGTTTATTGACTTCTAAATACAAATGTCCGTTACTAGCCATTAAAGTACCCCGTAGCTATTTTCATTTTTAGAAACATGTTTGTCAAATAAATGTCATTTAAAAAAAAGGCAACGTCATCTTTAACACTGATTTAATCCTTCTTTTAATTTTTGTGACATTGTTTTTCTAAATGGTTTAAATCATTGTTTCACATTTTAAAATTTGTCATTAATTCAGTACTCTCTGCTTTTCAGTCCCATTACTCAAAATTCGAAATTCAATAATATATATTTTGTATTTATATTTGCCTTCATCATTTAATGCATTATCTTTTATTCAGCCGGTTTTCCAGAATGGCAAGGATCAATGCTGTTTTCTTCATTGTGTTTTAATGCCCGGATATATTATGAACCAGGCAGCTAGTATGTCAAAGACAAAATACAAGAAACGTATATTTTATGTTACATTTTATGTCTAAGAAAAAACGCGATGGCTTACATACGTTTATCTGAATGTTGGAAAACTTCCTTCCACTTAATTATGTTACAATACTATTATTCCAAATCTGCCAGCTGCCACTGAGCTCTTCATGTTACTGACATACTCGCTACCGTTAAGTGTAGTAGAAGTCCATTGCAGTCAAATCTGACTATATGATGCTGTGACAATTGAGTGACATAAAAAGTGAAACTATAGTATGCTGTGACAATATAGTGACATAAAGAGCTATACTATAGGATGATGTGACAATAGAGTGATAAAAAGGCTATACTATAGGATGATGTGACAATAGAGTGACATAAAAAAATATTCTATAGGATCCTGTGACAATACAGTGACATGAAAAAGCTATACCTAGCTTGTATTCTGATCTTTCTCATCGAAAGTTGAGGCTGTCACTTCTCAGTATTAAAATATCTTCTCTTCAGCAACCGTGAGGCCGCATTTCAGGGTACATCTATTTCATCTATTTCATCTATTACATCTATTTCATCTATTTCATCTATTTCTTGTCCCTGCAATTGTGTTGAGAGATTTATTGTGAGACCAAAATCTGTGCATGCCTGGAAGAATCAATCTATCAACCTCTGAAGTTCATCAGCGAAATTCCCTGAGCCATGCAAGGTGAAACAGCTGACCACCGGACCTAGCGTGAAGGAAGATTCCGTTATTTGCGTTACCAAATGCAGGTTTCAGTAACAGATCAAACAAGATCCCGCACACTTTCGGGGCCAGAACGCAGCCCACTTAACACCACTTAATGGTTGTGACCCGGTACATTCAAATTGGACTGTTCATGTCACATCCTCAAGGAACGATGCCATTAGACGTAACAATTAACGTGGTCAGCTTATTGTAGATATTATTTTGAATAATGAACCGCTACTAGTCAGACCAAATACCTGTCAGGTCAATGCGATTATGTTGAAGAATGAACCGCTAATAACCAGAATAAATAACTGTCAGGTCAATGAGATTATGTTGAACAATGAACCGCTACTAACCAGAATAAATGCATGTCAGGTGAATGAGATTATGTTAAAGAATAAACCGCTACTAACCAGACCAAATACCTGTCAGGTGAATGAGATTATGTTGAAGAATGAACCGGTATTAACCAGACCAAATATATTTTGTCAGGTCAATGGGCGGTGACATAATAAAGTTGGTTCTGCTGACCTGTTTTGACTTGCAATTGGCGAAACGACAAACACATGTCAATCGTTGATGTTGTAGACTAGAATCCACACTGTGCCTGCGGGTACACGAGCTCAGCCAATGTGTATTGCCTAAGTGAGGTAACTCAGGCGACGACTGTGCCTACACCACTGAGCAGAGCCATACCTCGATGGGTGTTACAGTCACTTCTATGACCTGTGTTTGTGTTTCTCTCTGCATCTCTCATATCCTGAGGTGTAGTGCGTTATGTTACAGTCACTTTAATGACCTTTGTTTGTGATACTCTCTCTGCATCGCTCATATCTTGAGATATAGTGCCTTCTGTTATAGTCACTTCTATGACCTTTATTTGTCTTACTCTCTCTGCATCTCTCAAATCTGGAGGTATAGTGCCTTCTGTTATAATCATTTCTATGACCTTTGTTTGGGTTACTGTCTCTGCATCTCTCATATCTGGAGCTATAGTGCCTTCTTTCTAGCACTGACATAACATCATATTCAACGGTTGCAAAAGTGTATCCTTAGAGAGTTTGATGAAATCAGGTCAGATCTCGTGGCTACCTGTTGCCTTGGCCAGGGTCGAATTGCTAAATACTTTACTCATATTATCTATTGATGGTTCGATGTCAGGGTCGTCCATGTGATATCGTTCGACAAAGTGATGGGCTGTGAAAATGACTATGTTGTCACAAGAATGGAGTACATAATAGAGATCAACCCTTAGCTGTATCTGCTTTCCTTTATATGTTATTTTCTCGCCAGTAATGGTTTTCAGTGGTGCAGTTGTCTTTCTTGCAGGACCAATCGTTTTCTTTATAACATCGTACATTTGTCTGGTGTTTCCTTTGTGTGCTGCAGTCTGAATGTTCTCGCTGAGCTTCAACCAATACACATTTGCACAAGGACGAGCTGTTTGTTGCACATGACTTCTGGCGGACTTCCAGCTGCAGAGTATCTGCATTTTGTAGTTGCTTGTTTTTAATCTCCTCAGAAACAGGTGTCATATCTTCCACTTTAGCTTCCAGTCATCTGGTTTAACAATTCTTCTTCCAAATGAAGCAATGTTAGTGCTGTAGATGGAATGTCGGAGATGTTGCCAGATCTCGGTAACATCGGTGTGAGGTTGCTGAGTACTAACAGTCGCCTGGATATTATTGTACAGTCTCTTGATTAGTGGATGGTCCGATTTTTTATTTTCGTCGATGTGTGGCTTGCATTAGGTTTCTTCTGTGATGGAACTTATTTGAGTGCAATTGTATTTGAGATCGAACCAAAGAATGATCGGTATTACAGTCTGCACTCTAGTAAGATCGATTTAATAGCACATACTTAAGGATACATAGGCTGAGAAAGAATTAGATCCAGCTGATGCCAGTGCTTTGATCGTCGGGACATCCACGATACCTTGTGTTGGGGTTTGGTCTACAAATAAGAGCTGGTCACAGAGTTCATGTCAGGAACCCAGCTCTAGGAGCCTCTGACCGTCTTCATGCATTTGTTCCAAACTTGCTAAGACATGAAGGGCGCCAGTCACAATCATGGTTAGGCTAAATCATTGGAGCAACCTGGCAGAACACGTTGTTCTTAACTGTGGATACTTCCAATGATTGCAAATAATTCACATGAGAACTCATCTTTGACTTCAGATGTGGAATAAAAGGTGAGGTGCATATACATTGACGAGAGTGACGCGACCTAATGTGGTATTTACTACGAAGTGTAAGTTAGCCCTTCTCTCCTCGTTAAACCATGTGTATTAGATACCATGCCAAGTGTAAGTGGGCCCTTCTCTCCTCGTTAAACCATGTATATAAGAGACTTTTGTTTTTTACTGCAACGCCTACAACATGCTCTATGTTTTGTTCGGGTATTCCCATTGCCTTCAGAATATTTAGTATTTATCACTCAATGATCCTGACCCTGCTAACCGAGTTTCTGTAAGTGACCACACCCGATCTGTTTAGTTCGTCATTAATTGCTCGTGTCTTTCTGGCATCGGTTATATTATGTCGGTTATCGTACATTTCTGTCATAATTTTACGGGCATTCGAACATTCCAGTTAAACTACTGACGCACGTATTGTGTTGACACCGCAGAGTGAAACTGGAAGGCCTCTCCAGCTGTTAAGCTTGGGAATCCTTCTCTGGAGAATAAGCCGCTGTCCGTTCAGCAGGTCCCCCCTCTCCACGTAAACAATTGATCCAGGGGACCAGCATTAGCCGATTCAGCCTGGGATCAGCTACGTCGCAGCAGTTGCCAGAACAGCGATGTGACCACCAATAGACTGGCTTAGCAACACCAGCTCCGGATTTTTCCTCACGGTTTACAAATGAAGCCTTTCAAGTGAACATGTGTTCCTAATGGCAGTTGGTAAACAGTGTTAACGATAACAGTTTATGCCTTTTCAGTTTTCATGTCGAAATGGTCCATGTACCGGTCGTGGGACCGTTTATTGATACATGCATGACACTATGCGGTGACTGCTGATGTTTATACTGTTTACAAGGGTGAGTGGTAATTATTGTCACAAAAAAGACAATAATTATCCACCATCGTGGTATCGTAATCGAAGCGAATTCCAGTTACGTGCAGACCTGGCATATGTGGTAACTGCCACATAGTGGTGATGGTGTGCACATATATAGTCATAGACTCCTAGAAAGTCGTTCTGATGTTTAGTTCCTAGACCGACGCAATCAAACCAGCAACTGTAATTAACACCAACAGTTTTACTTGAAAGAATAACTGGCGCTAGATGACTCTAAGTCTGTTCTGGAAGCACTGATATACACCACCTACATGACAAAAGAGACGTAGTTAGTCGAGCGACCTTATAGTCACACTCTGTATGTGCATCTGATCCCAGAACACAGCGAAAACGTGACACTATACGGCTGACACATGGGCCTTGAGACAACACAAGGATAGACCCTACCAGACAATTCACCGTGACACTAGACGGCTGACACATAGGCCTTGAGACAATACAAGGATAGACCCTACCAGACAAGTCACCGTGACACTAGACGGCGAACACATGTCCATTGAGAAACACAAGGATAGACTCTACCAGATAATTCTGACACTATATGTTGACGACTGGGACATCAGCTGGTATTGTTTTTTTGTGAAATGTCGCAGCAGAAGTATAATAATGTTGTTCAAAGATTATAGAGAAGAGAACACAATTGTATTATTAAGTTCCGAACATAACACAATAGAGGAAATAGTCAATTAAACATCACTCATTTGTTACCCTATTGCTGACACATGTATCACTTAACAGAAACCGTCATACACTTAGTGTCGACGATAATTGCAAATCAAGGGGTAGGGCAGAGTGAAACAACTGAAGAAGATTTACATGTATATTTGTGTGGCAGTGGCTGCCAACTGACAGACTTGTTCAGCAGCTGTGGGATAGCAATAACAGAAACAACATGTACATATGCTTAGATACACGCAATTCATATTTTGAATGATCATCTACTTCGCGAAATAACAAGACAGTATAACAATATTCTTCATCTACATCACGAAATAACAAGACAGTATAACAATATTCTTCATCTACATCACGAAATAACAAGACAGTATAACAATATTCTTCATCTACTTCACGAAATAACAACACAGTATAACAGTATTTTTCATCTACTTCAATGAAAAACAGAGCATAACAATATTCTTCATCTGCTTCAATAAGCAACACAGTATAACAGTATTCCTCTCTGTGTCGTCTACAGCTGAACCATGTGCCAATGCACGACCTCTTCATGTGTGCGCTGCTCTAGACGTTTCAAAAACTATTGACCCATCGGATGTTAACAAAACTGGCGAATTTCTCAGGATACTATTTTCTGCTTTTACGATTGACAAAGATAACGTACATGTCAGTGCATTTACCTATGCGAATAGAACTGACGTTATATTGTTCAACTCTTACAACAAAACATATATAAATGAGGTAAGCCATATGTCTTTGTTTGTGGTTAAGTATGTATAGCTGGGACTGGTTTTCTGCAGTCCTTATTCTTATGTGGGAATAATGTTGTACGTAGAGAAGTGAGCAGCCAATCTATTGTTAATTGTGTTAGAACGCTATCCAAGTAAACATGTTAAATCTGATTTGACATGTCCACAGAAAACATACGACATTCCCCATACGGGCGGCGACACTTTAGCAGAGGAAGGGCTAACCTTGTGCCATCAAGCTTGGAACCAGGACCGAAGAGCCGATCTGGCCTGTATTATCTACTTTGTCGACGTCTACGGTCCGGACAACTCGGGTTTAAGTAGGTGGAACTTCAGTGTGGATGGCTGGGGGTGTGGCTGGGTGTGTTTTGGGTGGTGTGTGGGTGTGTGTCTGTGCGTGTGGTTATGTTTGTTGGTGGTGCGTGAGTGTGTGGCTGGGTGTGTGAGTATGTTTGTGGGTGGTGTGTGGGTGTGTGGCTGGGTGTGTGTGTGTGTGTGTGGGTGGTTTGTGGATAGGTTTGTGTAGTTGTGTATGTCGGTGTTGTGTCGATGGGTTATTGATGAGTTTGTGTGTGTGTGTGTATCAGTAGGTGTGTTGATGTGTGTGGCTGTGGTGTGGGTGTGTCTTTTGGGTGGTGTGTGGGTATGTGGGTGACGTATGTATGTCAATGTATGTGGATGTTTCTGTTTGTGCACGTAGTGGGTTGGTTGTGTGTGTGTGTGTGTGTCTATAATGTTGTTTGGAGGTGGGTGTGTGTGTGTTGTGTACGTATGGGTGTGTTTCATTGTGTGTGAATGCGTTTATATGTCTCGGAGTCAGTGTCTTTGTTGTATGCGTACAGCTATGATTAAGAAACAGTGAATGTGTTTGTTAATATCATCGTGCCTCTCAAATGTATATATTCCTTCACCCTTTCAAGTCAAGGTCTGTCTCCATTCAATTACTTCTCAATAACTCAATTTTGTCAATCCACGTGATTATTTTTGTTTTCGGCCTCTTATTATCTCTCTGTCCCTCTCTACCGTTCTCTTCCTTTCTATCTCTCTGATTCTTTCGTTCTCCCTCTCTCACCTTTTCTGTATATCTCCTTGTATCTCCCTCTCTCTCCCTACCTCTCGTTTTCCTCACTCTCATTTTCTCACCCGCTGTCTATCGCTCTCTCTCTTTCTCTCTCTCTGTGTCTCGACCATTTATCTCTCTGCCGCTCTCTCTCCGAACCAATTGGAAAGTTCACATTTCACTAACTAATTGTGAAGGGCACATATCACTAATTAGTTAAGACACAGGAAAAAGTAACACCTTACCACCTAAGACACAGGAAAAAGTCCCACCTTACCCCCTAAGACACAGGAAAAAGTAACACCTTACCACCTAAAGCACAGGAAAAAGTCCCATCTTACCACCTAAGATAGTAAAAAGTCCCACCTTACAACCTAAGAAATCAGGAAAATGTACCATCTTACCACCTACGACACAGGAAAAAGTACCGATAACAGAATAGATAAAGTCTGAGCCCCGTCCAAGGCCTGCAGGATGTAACCATAATACGACGATGGCATACTTAGTTCCCTAATGATACGTCTCTCAGCGAGGGTTGTATCGCTGCACGTCCCAACTTGATGGACAGTGGTAACTCTGTCCTGTGATGTGGCAAAATGAGCTTTCCTCGTTACGGATCGTGAATGCTTTAGTGGAGGATAAGATAGTCTCACCAAGACTATGGAGATCTACTTCGTGGTCTTTTCTCGCCTAGAGGGTACCAGACTCTGTTGTCGACGTGTTCCAACAGTCCGGCCTTGCTTCTAAATTTGTGGGAATCTCACACTGATGTACAGCCATGTTTGGGTGAACAACGCATCAGTCGCCAATGATAACTGGGCTAGGTAAGAATTGTGGAGGTTCTTCATGTTCTGTTTTAGGGGGAGAGTGGGGGAGCGGGCTAGGACTTAGCTTGCGTATCCAGAGAAAGGTCAAGATTATGGGCGTGCTCTCCATTGCTCTGGTCCATGTGTTAAGCCTCACTGGCATATTTTAGACACGACAAAAGAGATTGCATCCTTAACATGGGGGACATCGTATAAAATCTACACCACTTCTTGCTTCACCGATTACACTAAACAGTTTGGCCTGTGTTGTGAGACCAAAGTAACGTCTTAAGAGACATGGGTTGCCTAGGCAACCTGATTCACCGTATAAAAGCATATCTGGAATAAGGATTACCGATCATAACAGCTGACGGGATGGCAGACTGGTTTGTTGTGCAACATGGTAATTACTCTCCCCTTAACTCTCCAACAGCTGTTCAGAAACCATATCCAGTAATATCAAAATTGACCAACAAAACTACATGTTCTACCTACATACAATCTGTGACACTAATTTAGATTGACAGGTGCCACAGTAATACTTCCAACATGAGCAGAGGGCATGGGACACATGATCCTATTTTTTGAACAACATCACAAAAAGCACAATCTCTAATCGAACTTCAGTAAATTAAGAAAAAACCGACCAATAAAATCAGTAAACTTATAACGTTTCTCTACAAATTGAAAATATGCATTTCTCTACAAATTAAGCATTAACAATTTCTCTACAAACTAAGCATATTCAATTTCTCTTCAAACTAAGCGTTAACAATTTCTCTACAAATCAAGCATATACAATTTCTCTACAAACTAAGCATTTACAATGTATCTCCAAATTAAGCATATACAATTTATCTAGGTGTTGAACATATAAAGTTTCTCTGGAAAATGAAAACATCGATAACGTCACAATCGTCGAATGTTTCTGCTCCATTCTCAAGAAGATTGGATTATGTCAAAGGAAATCTGGAGAGAATACCGACGACAGCGCATATGTTACATGGCGCCATACACGTGTAGAAGAAGGCCAGCAACACTAGAACGGCAATGCTGAGAACATGTGTCTTATATCTGACAAACTAAGATGCCTATCATGGGCCATCACACCCACGTGAAGACAGTTTTACCTCTCAAGAAAACATGTTACAGAAATGGTATTAGAATAACACGGACAGCGAAACAAACATAACACTAACGCCCTTTAGGACTGTTACTATATTACAATTGGTTGGTAAACCACATTAGGTCAAGGACACTCAAACACGATGGTCACATCAAACAGTATAATGGTTTCGACAAAAAAGTATACCAGTTGAAAAATTGACTGGCACATCGGAAGTGGTAGAACAATGAATAGTTGAGCACACGACAGCAAATATATTTAAGGATGACCCTGTCGGAGACGCCAGAACTGGATACCAATCGAGAATCAGTATTGGATTACCCTTAGAGATACGTTCTTCAAAGGAAGGATATAATACAACTTGAGATGAATCTCCCACCAACCCCATCTGTCTTGCTCTATATCCCCTCTTTCTTAAGTTATTATATTACAGTACACACAAACTTACATATTTCTACTATTCTTTATTCTATTTAAGCGTATTTACCACCTCTCCCCCACCCCCCACCCCCCCATATTTGGTTATAACTTTACCCGGCATCCTGAAAGCTAACTATATCATGCCTAACTTCATCCCAATATCTCTTGCTAGATGTGCCATCCTAGCCTGTTCTAATCTATCCACAGCTCTTAGGGCTGCCAACTTGGCCAAGAGAGATGGATGTGCAATTGTTACTATCGGGGTTGGTACCGAAATAAGTAAGGAATTGCTCGTACTAATAGGGTCTGGTCCTGGCACTTATTTCTTGGCCAATGATTACCAGGGCCTGGTAGATGTCGCAAGTGAGGTGTCCAAGGTCGGATGTAACGGTAAGTAACGTTTCATATGTTTGGTCTTCGTTCTCTCTCAAGCAATCACTTCTGTTTATCATGTAACACATGGCGGACTGCATTAGGATTATCTAGTACCTATGTGATGTAACTGTTAAATATGTGATTGAGGGACATGATGTCACTTTGTTCCATTCGTGAATCCGACAATCCTGGAGAACAACTTTGGTTGTTTGCTAGTCCGTCTCCGACTGACACAACTTTAATTGGATTGTCTCCCTTGTAAAATGGGACTGTGTCGCCTATGCATGAAAGGAATTTGTCTCCTATGCCTGGAAGGGCTGTGTCGCCTATGCCTGACAGGACTGTGCAGCCTATGCCTGAAAGAACTGTATCGTCTCTTTGGGCGATAAATTCAACTTCCTTCGTATGATACCGTGTGATGGAACTTATCCCCCTCTGTCTGATGAAGCTGACGCCTTTATGATGGAGCTGAGGCCACTCTGATGTAGATGCGTACAATCTGACTGATGGAGCTGAGCACACATTGTCTGGTGTAGCTTAGCATACTCGGTCTGATGGAGCTGAGGCCACTCTGATAGAGCTGAGCACACTCGGTATGATGGAGCTGATGCTACTCTGATGGAGCTGAGACCACTCTGATGGAGCTGAGCACACTTTGTCTGGTGGAGCTGAGCACAATTTGTCTGATGAAGCTGAGCACTCTGATGGAGCTGAGCATACTTTGTCTAATGGAGATGAGCACAATCTGTCTGATTTAACTGAAAACACTATATCGAAGCTGATCACACTCTGTCTGATGGAGCTGATCACACTCTGTCTGATGTAGCTGAGCACACTCTAAAGAATATGATGCCACTCTGATGCAGCTGGGGCCACTCTGATAGAGCTGAGGCCACTCTGATGGAGCTGAGGCTACTCTGATGGAGCTGAACACACTCTGTCTGATGGAACCGAGGCCACCTTGGCTGATTGATTGAACCATATATGTTTTGTGATACTGTTTCCCATCTGTATGATATGCGTGTCTCTATATTTATCTCTCTGAATATTGTACCTGGTCCTATATGCTTGTGTTAAGGTACAACTCACGAATGTCATGTCATCCGACCGATCCAAAGAGCTAATGACTCAACCACATTAAAAATGGTTCTGTATACAATGCTCCTGAACCGTATCAGATGGACACTAATCGAATGCCATACTAGGTTCAATGCCGGAAAATCGTACTATCGTCAAATAGTGAACCTGATCGAACTAATCTAAGCTGGTTATGAACGTTATGTGTTGACCTAAGTGCCACGCACGAAACAGTAAGCCACCGAAACTACAGAATCAGATATACCAATTAAAAAAAGACTGGGGGTCATACCGAACTAGTTAAAACTACTTTAACATGTGAATGTATTTGTCGGCCAAGGAAACAACAAAATGACATTGAACACAGCTAACTACTCGCGCCAATGTTGTTCAATTTCCTACAGAAAAACACAGGGATGACGCGGTTTATACATGCCGATGAAACGGCAGTTGCCGCACAAGGACCACGTTTAGAGCGGATAGAACGAAGGATTACTAAAGTCCTTGATGTACTAAGACAGTATTATCAACATAACAACCTTACATCAAACCCAAATAAAACACAAGTAGGTGTCTTCCATCAGAGATCCATAGAGGCCAACATGGACATTTATAAATTATATGTCACACGAGCTGAAACCCTAAGGTGCTGCAAATGCATGGACACTGTCTTAGATGGCGCCATTTCAGGACACAACATGGGACGCCCAGACCATCTCCTGACATTGGCACATGCTCTGTGCTTGGCATCAGCGGACTATGGCTGACCAGTATGGGAAAAGTCAAAACACCAAGCTGGTCGATGTTGTCATTAGTGACTGAGCGCAGAACGTGACTTGGTGCATACAACCAACCACTATTATGTGTACACTGCTCCATGCCTCTGAGACAGCCCAAATCGGGACTTGGTGCATAAAACCAACTACTATTATGTGTACCTTGCTCCATGCCTCTGAGACAGCCCAGATCGGGACTTGGTGCACACAACCGACCACGTTTATGTGTAGATTGCTGCATGCTTCTGAGACTGATGTGCTGAATAGTTTCCCTGTTTATGAGTTGCAGGGCAGCTGTGACGTCATGTTAAACGATGATCATTTGTAGAGAGCTAGCTGACCTAATTTATGTCCGCCAGGTCAAACAAATCAAGCAACATCATCCAAATCCCTGCGGTTCATAGTTCAGCAACATTACTTTGCACGTCATCATGTTGTGCGTCATTATTTATAGCCACCCCCTTTCCCGCCCCCTCATGCGATCAGTGTAATGCCTTTCCTACAGTTGTTAGGTTTGCTTCGACTTACCCTCTCTATGAGTGTTGAGGTATGCCTTACGTCTCTTGCTCTGATCATCACCAAATCGTGACTGCCGTATTAGTACATTAGACTATAACAAGTTTTTTTTTTTTAAAACAGTCACCCACAAGAACAGGAGAGAAGAGCTACACATTAAGTAAAGAGAGGTCCAGAATCGATATTAGGGCATTTGTATTACTAGTCAGAATAGTGGATGCTTTTGCTGCATTGCCACGGGAGGTAGTGGAGGCAGGGACAATTAATGCACTTAAGAATAAATTGGACGCGCATAGCTTTAAAAGAAAGGTATCTGCCGAAGACGGATGCGTCGGACCGAAAGGTGCATATATCGCAGTCAAACTGTAAACTAGCGACACAATGCATGCCGTTCTCCAGACTACATCCTGCTACTTGCACTACTCTGTTCAGGGCTTAGCAGCCGGAGACTGAGAAAGAAGAAGAAGAGGAAGGTAATGTCAATGAATGTAAATAGACTCTGGATAGTCTTGTAAACCAGTACAACGACATCAAGTTAAATGATATCACGTTATCAGCTGGTTTCCGTAACGTGTATCACACGCATCGTTAATTGCTCTTGTTCACATCGGCCCTGTTCTTTTTCAGTATTTTATATTGGTGACTGTTACATACCATTTTATTTTCTCAATTCAGCACACAAATTCATTACTAAAAGTATGGATCTATTTAGTTACACGTATCTTTGTTCGCCTTGTCACAGAACTACACAATACAGCGGACTTGACTTTGAAGTTGATGATCTGTATTATTTTCTTGTAGACTACATTTCTTAAATATGTATTGATGATCAAGAGAATGTCTTCTTTCGCAGTGCTCTATCCCATAGAGAGTGTCTTATATGTTTATGTATCCCATAGAGAGTGTCTTATATGTTTCTGTATCCCATATAGATTGTCTTATATGTTTCTGTATCCCATAGAGAGTGTCTTATATGTTTCTGTATCCCAGAGAGATTGTCTTCCATGGCTGGTTCTCTATCCCAGAGACTTTGTCTTCTATCGATGTTTCTCTATCCCATAGAGAGTGTCTTCTCTCGCTGTTTCTCTATTCCAGACACAGTGTCTTATATCGCTGTCTCTCTATTCCAGACATAGTGTCTTATATCGCTGTCTCTCTATTCCAGACATAGTGTCTTATATCGCTGTCTCTCTATTTCAGACATAGTGTCTTATATCGCTGTTTCGCTATCCTAGAGAGTTTGTCTTCTTTGTTTCTGTATACCAGAGAGTTTGCCTCAGTATATTGTATTCTAGGCGGTTATGTAGTATGTACTCCAGTTATTTGCAACGGCTGGTTCTCGGACCGCTTATGGTCCTCTGACATTTCCTGCGGGCTGCAGTTTTTGCTGCTCCAGTTCTGCTTATTTTAAATGATTATACAATTTTCATTGTATCATAGTACCGGGAACAACGAATAAACAGGATACTATCTAAATAATGGGATTTTCTTTCTGTATCAGTAGTCCGCAAACAATGTTTCCCATTTTTAACGGTCCGTGAACAATTGTTCCGATCTTCACAGTTTCTTAGTTCTTAGTTTTAAGTTGTTAGTTGGACCCGTTCTTCGTCAATGGGTGGTCACCATTGAGAGGGTCTCAACTCAGAGTCCAGTCGTATCTATCGCGGGATCATGTCCTCCAGTGTGATAGTAATATGTCTGTTGTGGGTGGGTGTCGTCCAGTGTGATAGTAGTATGTCTGTTGTGGGTGGGTGTCGTCCAGTGTGATAGTAGTATGTCTGTTGTGGGTGGGTGTCGTCCAGTGTGATAGTAGTATGTCTGTTGTGGGTGGGTGTCGTCCAGTGTGATAGTAGTATGTCTGTTGTGGGTGGGTGTCGTCCAGTGTGATAGTAGTATGTCTGTTGTCGGGTAGTGTCCTCTAGTGGAATAATAGTATGTCTGTTGTGGAGTCGTGCCCTCTAGTGGAATAGTAGTCTGTCTGTTGTGGAGTCGTGTCCTCCAATGAGATAGTAGGCTGTCTGTTGTGGGGTCGTGTCCTCCAGTGAGATAGTAGGCTGTCTGTTGTGGGGTCATGTCGACCAGTGTTAAAGAAGTATGTTATGGAGTCGTGTCCTCCAGTGAGATAGTAGGCTGTCTGTTGTGGGGTCGTGTCCTCCAGTGAGATAGTAGGCTGTCTGTTGTGGGGTCGTGTCCTCCAGTGAGATAGTAGGCTGTCTGTTATGAGGTCGTATCGTCCAGTGAGATAGAAGTATGTATTTTGTGAAGTCGTGTCGTCCAGTGAGATAGTAGTCTGTTGTGGGGTCGTGTCCTCCAGTGTGATAGAAGTCTGTGTGTTGTGAGGTTCTGTCGTCCAGTGAGATAGTAGTCGGTTTGTTAAGTGTCTTGTCGTCCAGTGAGATAGTAGTCTGTCTGTTGTTGGGCCATGAATGTTGCTATTTTTAGTGAATCTCGCCAGCGAGTTGGGCGACGTCCCCTGGGTCTCTACTACCACGTGGTGGTTGTGGTACTCCATCTTTGACCTAGAGAACTGGATATAAGACCAGCCCAGCGGTGTTTCGAATGGTTGATGTACGGTAGGACATCATTGATGTATGACACTCCCCGGTTGTCGCTATTGTGTCGTTCACTCTGCCGCTGTTGTCTGAGAGTTATGCCCACCAGGCGTCTTTCAAGAGATGCGTGTGCTGTTTTCAGTTGGTTTTTTGCTACTTTGGCTAGAGACCAGGCTTCGCTACCATAGCAGAGCGCTGGTAGGACTACGGAATCGAAGATGTCCGTACGTAGTCTGGTGACCTTTGTTCCGTATGCTGCTGTCATGATGGAGTTTAAGGCTGTCCAGCTAGCCCGTTTCCGTCTGGCGATCTCAGGTTTTATGTTGTTCATGTTGAGGAGCCTTCCCAGATAGTCATATTAGTCAGCGTCGTTTATGGGCGTTCCAATCAAGAGGTTTGGTCGGGCTCTGCGAAACGGTTGCTAGACCTGCTTTCCTGCCTTCCTTGTCTAGTGACCATCTCTGTTGCTTTCAGGGGCGTATCTGTGTCTAGTGACCGCATAATCCCTGCCTCTTTCATGAGCGTCTCTGTGATGAGGACGATGTCGTCTTCGAAACTGAGGAGGTTAAGATGTATGCCTTCGATTTTGATGCCGCAGTTGTCCCAGTCACAGTGCCTCATCGTTGACTAGGCATGCAGAGAATAGGTTCGGTGAGATGGGTCTTCTTGCGTGCCTCATGGTGGACTAGGAATGCCAAGAATAGGTTCGGTGAGATGGGGTCTCCTTGCGTGCCTCATGGTGGACTAGGAATGCCAAGAATATGTTCGGTGAGATGGGTCTCCTTGCGTGCCTCATGGTGGACTAGGAATGCCAAGAATAGGTACGGTGAGATGGGGGTCTCCTTGCGTGCCTCATGGTGGACTAGGAATGCCAAGAATAGGTTCGGTGAGATGGGTCTCCTTGCGTGCCTCATGGTGGACTAGGAATGCCAAGAATAGGTTCGGTGAGATGGGGTCTCCTTGCCATACTTCTTCTAGGTGGCAATAGTGGTGGGTTTAGTGAATGAGCGTATGACGGTGGTACATATTCACAGGTAACTGAACTATTGTGTCATTTTTTCATCTATCCGCGAACAATATTTCTTTTTTTAACCGATCCGTGATCAATTTTTGATCCGAGTATTGTCACCGGTTCGCGAGTGTAAAAAGGTTAGGGGACACTGGTCTAGCACTCCCGCCCACAGGGACACATTAGCGAGTTGCCAATCTTTCATATTGGATACATGTGACTACAGACTCGGCTGTTTCCTGTTCTGAAACTTAACCAATCAGTATACTCTGGTCTGTTAATATTATAGTGAAGATTGCTTATTAGCTGATATGTAAATGACAGGTCTCGTTCCTCGGCTTCAGCATATGCCTTTACCAGTGTATCTGACCTCTTGTTTTTTGGTATCCCAGTCTGAGACTAGTCTAAGCACATCATCCCATTCTTGGCTGGTTGCTCCTTTCAGGCAGTTGAGCCAGTCGCCTGTTCCCCTAGTACTTCAGTTCTTAGAGTGCTGCTTTTGTATCTGTTAGAACTACTACATGCTGTGAAGTGAGTTGTTCAAAAATTGCCATCTTGATCGCGCTGATTTCTGGGACATGTATGGCGTGATTTGCTTTTATAATAATTTAACTGTCACCAGCATGTATTTGCTATTATATGACCATCACTGCTTCCCTTTTCCTTATTGCATTCCGACTTTGGACGAAGAGATCTTGTTATCTTGTTGGTATTTTCTGATCCAGAAAACATGTTAGCTTTGTCCTACGTCTCACACTTCTGTTCATCTTTGTCCATTACTTCTTTATCGTTCTTTTATACGGGCTGGTAGTCCATTCTTCTCTCCCCTTCCAAGGGGGTTGTTATGGCACGGGCTGGTGGTAGACGTTAACTTCAGGTAGGTTTGCTGTTTGTCTACGAAGCAGATTGAACTGGTATATACAACTGCTTCTTTTTTATCCTAACATGGCTAACCGTTTCGAATCTGTCCATCATTGGCGTGCATTGAATGCAGATGAGTTTTTCCCTATGGGTTTGTACGTTCCTGTCACTGCATTCTTTGACCGCGTGCATCATTGCCATTTTCTCAATCTCCAGTATTGACCGAAAGTACCCAATTCTGCACAATATCCCACCATTGTAATGTAGTGGTTGCCGGTGGACACTGCCTGCCAGTAAGCTTCCCATGTGATTCCATTTAGTTTTCTTTGGATGAACAACTTCGTCCTGGTTGTCTTCAATTCCGTATTAACCTGTTGACTACATCGCCTCTCTATGTTATTTATGTACATTGCAGTGCTGTTGGGGCCGGCTGCCTCGTAAATTTGCCGGTATGTGGTATGTTCTATGTATCCAGGACTGATTGGTCCTCATGTCCCCTGCTATGATCCGCTTACTTGCGGTTTCTTTATTCACTTTTTGAAAGTGTGTATTGGCTAGAGTACCACAGTATAGGACTGGTCTCACATATATAATGTTCAGCCACTTAAATACACTTTCATCTGCTCAAGAAGTTGTCCAAGCATGTTATTACATTATTGACACTCTTTACTGTACATGCATCCGGTTCCTCTCCATCTGTGTTTTCACAATCATATGCTGATCCTCATGGAATTAGTTTTCTCGTCCATTTCCAGATGCATCCCCATTTAACCGTAGCTATCTTCTCTATGCTACATACTAAAGGAAATTAAATGTATATTTAGTTCTCAACACATTTAATTTCTCTGCAGTCTATCCGGACACATCACTTCATCGTCCTTTCTTGTAGTTCTTGCTCATTTAATATTATCAAACATAAATGAATGTTATGAGATTTAGAAAATACCCTCGCTGCTTTAAATGGTGAACCATAGTTCCATTGTCAATGGTTCTGACTGAAACAGCGATTAGCACATTTGTATGGTCGAAAGCGCGTGTTATCACACTGTTTAGACATTATTTGTACACCCCTGCAACTCACTTTATTACTGCTTCATATTTCCACAACTAAGTTAGTTATAGATTGAAAACATATTGTCATGGTTTAAAATGATTGAAATTAACAATGCAATTTCTAGGCATCATAGAGAGAGAGAGAGAGAGAGAGAGAGAGAGAGAAAGAGAGAGAGAGAGCGATATATATATGTATATATATATATATATATATATATATATATATATATATATATATATATACATATATATGATTAGAGAGAGAGAGAGATATCAGCCTCCACTAAGTAATGTGGTCAATAGAAGATTGCAGCTCATGGATAGGGACGCCATTGACCACTATTGCTTGGATCATCTGAAGCGTTGAAAAATGGCTGGTTCGAGGAAAGCGACCCGTCTGTCAAGACTATGCTGGCTGACTAAACAAACGTACGGTTGTTCAACACATGCTGAGGTCCTTGCAGGATGCCTGATTCACGACAAGGCGGTGATAATTCAAATCACAATGACTCTAGGCGTTGGAGATTCAAAGGTATGCTGATACAAATGACTAGAGGTGGTGGAAATTCAAAGGTATGCTGATCTCAATGACTCGCGGAGTACTAGTTTCAAAGGCATGCTGGTTCCTATGAATCGAGGCGGTGTCGATTAAAATGTATCCTTATCCAAATGATTCGAGTCGCTGGAGATTCATCGGTATGCTCATCCCAATGACTCGAGGCGGTGAAGAGTCAAAGGTATGCTGGTCCCAATGACTCGATGCGGTGAAGAATCAAAGGTATGCTGATCACAATGACTCGAGGCGATGAATAATCAAAGATATGCTGATCACAATGACTCGAGGCGATGAATAATCAAAGATATGCTGATCACAATGACTCGAGGCGATGAATAATCAAAGATATGCTGATCACAATGACTCGAGACGGTGAAGAATCGAAGGCATGCTGATCACAATGACTCGAGGCGATGAATAATCAAAGATATGCTGATCACAATGACTCGAGGCAGGCGGTTTTAGTGAGTCTTGTATGTTTTCCTCTGCACCCTTCCCCATCACTAACTCCCTGTTTTTACATATGGTGCTCATGGCGCTTTTGACTGACCCGTTCATATTTTGGATCGTTCGGCTGGTCACTGTTAACTGTGACACCATACTCAACTGTCCGCCCATCACCAAGGCACACGCTCAAGTTGGTTTACCACATTGTATTATTCCACATGGTTAGCCCCGGAGCCCACAGAGGTAGAGGTCAGAAAAGTGATCAGATTGATTTACATATGTCTGTTAGATCCCAGCACATATTTACCAAGCTAGGGTCCAGCCCTTTAAAACAAAACTGATGACTACACTCTGTCCTTCTAGTGGGTAAGCCACACGATTTCCAAGGAGACTGGAGATGCTGCTATTAAACACCTGTACAGGTGAAAGGGCAACCACCAATCCTGCGATAATCGCAGGTGCATCTCATTGATGTCAATCTCGATCAAAATGGTGGCCTTAGTTCTTTTGATTACCTGACCTTCAGCAGGTTCAACTTCCGGAGAGACAGTGTCGTTTTCGTGGTATAAGCTGGGCATCTGCTACAAGAGAAATGTTGTGACCTGTACACAGTTTTTATCGATCTGACCACAACCCCTGACACCGTCACTAGAGATAAACGAAGCATGTGACGCCTGGCAGCCACTGCAGAGTCATTGCGAGTGTCAGCGATTATCATGATTACATGATTGCTCGTGTACTGCAAGAGGGAGAATTGTTTGTAGCTTTCTGAGCCACCAATTAAATCAAACATATGTGTGTGCACTGACACTCTTTAGCATGGTCATTGCAGCAATGCTCATTAATGAGGTACATGGCGCAGCTAATGGCATGCCTAGCAGGTACAGAGCACACGGTCAGCAGACTTATCCCGAGTTTATTTGATTTTTTTGGGGGTTTGCCTCAATTCTCTATTCCCGAAGGCGGGTGTGTGTTGCACTGCGGTTTTTATTTTACGCCTGTCGACCCAGTGCATCCGACTTCATCATGCATGTTATGTAAGGTCCTGCTTCCTCCTTTAAGTTCTAAGGGTTTACTTCCCCAGGGTAACGGCAGGTGTTGCGATGGGGATTGAACCCAGCACTTTCTTGTTGCGAGCCGTCTCACTTAACCACTAGCACACGCGCCCCCACCCCGTCCACCCCCCTCCCCCAGGGTATCTGAAACCCTACACCAATGTTAGTGAAACCTTTGATCTCCTGTTCGTTGACAATTGGCCCCTCAACATGTGCTCAGAACAATATAGTCTATTATTGCGGAGTTGTCAGTACCAAGCATTAACGTTGGTCTCACGATCAATTCTAGCAAAATGGAGGTAATCTTGGAGTCTTCATCTGTGGAACCGTACATTGAACCGAACCTTAGTCAACAGTACCAACTTCTCCAGGCAGTGGTTAGCATAACCTACATATGCAGTATCCTTACTTAACAGGAAAATAGTGTCTGTGTGGTCAGACAAAGGATTGCTGAAGCTGGCACTGTGTTTGGGATGTTTCAAGCAAACGTCTGGAATCGACAAGGCATCAGTGTCGCAATCAAACTGTAGTGCTATGAACTTTGCTTCGTCTATGTGAAATACGGACAGTAACAAGCATGTAGGCCAGCCAGCTTAATCTACTTTCACTTGAGCCTTCTGGAAAGGCTGCTCAGAAACACGTGGTAGCGCCTAACTCTGAATGTCTTACAAATACTGTCACATGCTGAACATCCACGTTGCTCTCCTCCTTGGCGCGACTGCTTCAATTACGTGTGAAGCGAGGGGCGGCGAGGAAGGAACACCGCACAGGGATCTAAAGTCGCCTGGTTAATTACCACAGGACGGGAACGATGTTGACACACTGAGGTTGAGACCTGGGCACGTCAGCCATGACGTGATGACACACTGAGGAGGAGACCTGAGCATCACGTGCTGACACTGATTTTGAGAGCTGAGCATCACGTGTTGACACACTGAGGTTGAGAGCCGAGCATCACGTGCTGATACACTGAGGTTGAGACCTGGGCACGTCAGCCACCACGTGCTGACACACTGAGGTTGAGACCTGAACATGTCAGCCATCACGTGCTGACACACTGATGTTGAGACCTGGACATCACATGCTGACGCACTGAGATTGAGACCTGAACATGTCATCCATCACGTGCTGACACACTGGGGTTGAGACCTGGGCACGTCAGCCATCACGTGCTGACACACTGAGGTTGAGACCTGGGCACGTCAGCCATCACGGGCTGACACACTTTGGGTGACACCTGAGCACGAATGAAATTGTCCCGACTTGAGACCTTTACTTGTCCCGAGTGCGATTAAGATAATCCGACTACTAACTAATAATTTAACAGATAGCTAGGTTAAGATGGACGAAACGCGTGTTCGCGTGTAAGATAAGCGGATACCAAGGCACTGCTGTTATATGATGACCTACGCAGCTGTGCATTGTTTGGGAAGATAATAAATTTATATTTAGTTCGATAAGTACATATTGTCTCTGCAACGTCCGTCTAGACCACATCGTCCCATCGTTTCTTCTACTATTTCTTGCTCATCATTATATTAGTGTTATGGACTCTCTCTATCACCACTTATGGACTCACTCTATCACCACTTATGGACTCACTATATCACCACCTACGGTCTCACTCTATTGTCACTTACAGATTCACTCTATCACCACTTTCAGCCTCACTCTTTCACCACTTACAGACTCACTATATCACTACTTACAAACTCACTTTATCACCACTTACAACCTCACTATATCACCACTTACAAACTCACTTTATCACCACTTACAACCTCACTATCACCACTTACCAACTCACTCTATCACCACTCACATACCCACTCTATAACCACTTACCAACTCACTCTATCACCACTCACATACCCACTCTATAACCACTTACCAACTCAAGCTATCACCGCTTACATACCCACTCTATAACCACTTACCAACTCACTCTATAACCACTTACAGACTCAAGCTATCACCGCTTACATACCCACTCTATCACCACTTACATACCCACTCTATAACCACTTACCAACTCAAGCTATCACAACACACGGTGTTTTCAAAGTATGAACACTAATTCAGTGAAAATGTTTCTAAACAGGACCGCGATTATTGACTATTTGTTTGTGAACATACCAACTTTAAACAATAATTGTTGAAACCGCTTTGGTAAAACAGACTTGGAATACTCGGAATGCTGGTATTCTTCTTCTTCTTCTTCGAACGCTGTCAGACGTCAACCTGTGTTTGTTTGAAGAATGCAGGGGTAATCCTGAGGCTGTCGACACTGCCATAGAGCTTGTCTAGTGTTGTCACTGGTGATGGCCACATGAGCTTTCTCTGGTCCTTGTATATCGGGCAGTTTTGCAGCAGATGTTCTGCGGTCATTTTCCCTATACCACAAGTGCATTCGTCAGTGTCACCTATCTTCACGTTATTGAATAGGTGGTACCTCAGTCTGGTGTGGCCTTTGCGGATCCTGAAAACTACGACCTACTCTCTTCTGTTCAACTGGTAATAAGCATTACATGTTGTGTAGCCAGTATGTTCTGTTTCCCATTTGACCACGCATCTGGCCCTAATAAACCTTTTGGACTCTTCGTAGGTCACACTATAATCTGGTTGTGGTAGTCTTGCACCTTCTTTTGCCAGTCTGTCTGCCTCCTCGTTGCCTTGGATGTTACATTGGGAAGGAACCCACTGTACCACTACTCTTTTTGGTGCGGACTGCTGGCATAGTTGACAGAGTACTGCTCTTAAATCATTAAGTTCAGTATTTTTCTGGCTTTGTAGTGCTTTAACTACGGCCAGGGCATCTGTAAACAGGACTATATGGCTTCCATTGCTTTCGCCTGTCAGCATTGCTTCTACCGCAGCCCTTACTGCCTCTGCCTGCGCTCTGAAATTGCTGGACCTCTGGTATTCAAACGGGCATGTTAATGTATCTTGCCAGGTAGGTGTTACACGTAATAGGTATTTTACAACTTCCTGCAGCTCACTAGACGTAGGGGAAGTCACACATAATTTATCCGGGCAGCGGCCGTTAATGCTACTCTTTTCGATTTATATTTGTTAATGTATTTTGAACGTGCTCGACCCTGAACACGGCAGTCCGATATCACTTTCCAGAAAACCGTAATTTTTGCCAGAAAATCTTCGTGAAAAAAAGACGATCACCGTGATTCGAACCCTTTACCTTCGGCGCTCGTAGGGAATACCTTACCTTGAGACCAATGAGCCCCTCATTAAAACAGACTTGACATAAACATGGACATATACGTTAACGAATGTTGAGGCTAACGATTGATATGTCATATCCTTAGAGAACGTGTGCGTGTATAAATACAATGAAGTACATTGCATATTGGTCGTCCTTAACTTGAAAATCGAATGTTCATATCTACTATGTTGTCTTCTTGTGTTAAGTTCCCACCGTTTTTGTGTTTGTAGTTTACATGTAGATCCAACTACTATCTATTCTAGTGGTGTTTCTCCAGTCTAGTGAGTATATCTTTCTATATCATAAGTGGGGCATGTATTTTTTGTATCATATGCGAGGCATAACTTTCTATATAATATATGGGATAGTTATGTGCTATGTGAACTTTAGTCTTGGGTTCCTGTCCGAACGTACACATGCTGAGTTGCCAAACTTCAAATGTGTATACATATGGCCGACGAGTCGATTGTTTTCCGTTCTGGACACAATGACACAGTGTGACAGCTCGCTCCCTTCTGTTTATCAGATAGTAATCACCTTGTTCATGTTCGTCGCTGCTCTCTGAATGATTTAATCTTCCTTGTCATCGCTTGTTATGTAAGTGGTACACCTAATTGTTTTTCTGCATCATACTGCCTTGTCAGTTGATCTGCTATCTTGTTGTCCAACACTAAACAATTATAATGTATATTAACTGCACAACACTTTTGCGCTGGCTGCTCAGTTCAGAAAGTAGAGCTTGTAAATGCGGCAGTATCCTGCATTTCAACGCTTTCAGTGTTGATTGCGCATGTCACAAATACTAGAGGTTGTGCTCCTATATTGATGTGCATCAAAGTCTTAGTTGCCAGCTTAATCGCATGGACGTGTAGATAATACGCTTCGTTTGTTCCCGATTAGTATCACTATCTGCATGTCATCAAAGTCTTAGTTGCCAGCTTAATCGCATAGACGTGTAGATAATACGCTTCGTTTGTTCCCGATTATTATCACTATCTGCATGTCATCAAAGTCTTAGTTGCCAGCTTAATCGCATAGACGTGTAGATAATACGCTTCGTTTGTTCCCGATTAGTATCACTATCTGCATGTCATCAAGGCGTATTCCACAGCATGCTCGCTTCAACATTTGGTCCTTCTTCCAAACATGATCAACATCTTCTGTCAAGTCAAATTCCAACTGCGTCTGCGTGTCTGTTCTTTCTGAGCCATACTCATTTAGTTTAACACATATTATATGTCGATATCAAATTCTTCTCTTAATTTATTTTCATTTAAATTGTTTATTAATGTACTATATTATTGGACTGCCATTCCAGTCAGGTGATTCGAGTTGTTTTGGTATGGCTAGGATCAAAGATGGTATTAAATCTACGCCATACTACTAATAGCATCAATAAAACTAATTTCAATACAAAATCAACATAATTTGAAAGTTTAATCTGGAAATATAACTTGTCCACATATTAAGAACGTCGTGTATGGTTTGAATATTAGTCAACCAGTATCGTGTACACGGGACGTCTATGTACATGGGGCATATGTGTACATGGCACGTCTGTAAAAGACGACAATACGTTTTATGGATACCATGCTGAAGTGTTTTGTTTATTTAACCTGCAAATGGCAACATGTGTTTAGTAATGTAACATATAAACATTAAATAAGGATTACTCTCATCGGCTCACGGCCATTTTTCAAATGAGATGCATCTAATTTGCTTAATCAAATGGATGATCCGTCCTTAGACTGGATGTACAATTGTATGTTTCTCCATTTGACCATTTCCTCTGCCGCTTCGTTCATTTCAGCATTGGTGGGTATGTTAATGTCAATGCATGCCAAGTCTAAGGGTGGGACGATCAGTAAAGAACGTGTCATTAGATAGTCTGTGTGAGCCTACCTCAGTAAAGAAATTGTCATTAGATAGTCTGTGTGAGCCTACTTCAGTAAAGAAAGTGTCATTAGATAGTATGTGTGAGCCTACCTCAGTAAAGAAAGTGTCATTAGATAGTCTTGGTGTCCAACTCATTGTATCAGCTGTTTACCACATTACCAACGCTTCCAAGATTGTTTCGCCCGTTCATGTCAAAGTCCATGTTAAAGCCCGATACAGAAGTAATCAGAAATATATCAGGGTCGATTGTTCTTGTCATCAATTCTATACTGATATTATTTGACATTTGCAATGCATGCTTTTCTCTGATGCCCCTTTGTTTTGAAACGCAAACCTGTGTCCAAGTATACGTCTCATCGATGCCATCTTCTATGACTGTTTACTCTAACTGTAAACGTATGAACTTGTTCGATTATTTCTTCATCGATGATTATATTTATTGGGCTATATTGATTGGCTATTGCCACCGTCTTTAAATTCAATGGGTTAATTTTCACGCCAACACTATTTGCTGGGATCTAAATTTGTTCAAGCAGCAATTGTAACGTTGATTCTGATCCATCCATTTTGACTAAGTCATCCTCAATTCTGATGGTATTGACTGTTATAACAATGACTTAGAAAACCGATTGCATAACTCCAAACAATGTTGTCAATAATCATCTCCTAATATTAATTGTACAAAGCTAACATGCCTGGGTCTTTACACAACAATTTGCAACATTACCGAGTTCTTCTTCTTCTTCTTCTTCTTCTTCTTCGTACGCAGTCAGACAGTAACCATTATTTTTTCGAAAAAAAACGGCGGTCATCCTGAGGGTGTCGCCACTGCCATAGAGCTTGTCGTGCAATTCCACTGGTGATGGCCACATCTGCTCTCTCTGATCCTCGTATGTCTGTCAGTTCTGCAGCAGATGTTCAGCGGTCATTTTACCAGTTCCGTACGGGCATTCGTCGGTACCACCTATCTTCAATTTGTTGAATAGGTGGTACCTCAGTCTATTGTGGCCAGTGCGAAGTCTGAAGACAACGACCTGCTCTCTTCGGTTCAACTGGTAATAGGCATCGTTTTTGGTGTAACCAGTATGTTCGGTTTCCCATTTGGTCATGTATCTGGCTTTGATAAGCCGTTTTGACTCTTCGTACGTCATACTAGTATATGTTTGTGGTAGTCTTGCACCTTCTTTTGCCAGTATGTCTGCCTCCTCGTTGCCTTGGATGTTGCAGTGTGATGGGACCCACTGTACCACTACCCTTTTTGGGGCGGACTGCTGGCACAGTTTGCAGAGTGCTGCTCTTAAGTCATTAAGATCAGTGTTTTTCTGGCTTGTTAGCGCTGTGACTACGGCGAGAGCATCTGTAAGCAGGACTATATGGCTTTCATTTTCACTGTGTGTCACCATTTCTTCCACTGCCGCCCTCAGTGCCTCTGCCTCCGATCTGAAATTGCTTGTGTACTTACCAGTAGCGAATGACAGTGTTATTTGTTTGCCATTTGGTAGGTTCAGGAACGCTCCTGCCCCTCCGTTCTGTGTATTGCTTGTTACAGAACCGTCGGTGTATGCATGGGTCCAGTCCATGCTTGGGTAGCTTTTCAATATGAAGCTTAGGGTAGTATCTCTCCTTTCTTTTTCAGTCTGGCAGTTTTTTGTTTCCAATACCTGGTATATTTTCTACCACCTCTGGAAATATATCCTGCCTCCAGGTAGGTTTTCGTACAGTAGTGATGGGTTTTGGTGTTGTTAGTGCGTTTATGGGATCTTCGTGCATCTTTGCTTTGGCTATTTCTACAAAGTTTCTCCGCTTTAGTTTCCCATTTCCCAAATTGTTTAGTCTATGGTGCATTTGATGGTCAGTCAGTCTTCGGAGTTTCTCTGACTGCAGCTGGGCTCTGCAGTCTCTTCTATCGGTCATGGATTGCAGTTTTGTAATCTTTTCAAGTTCTACAATTGGCGTTGACTTCATGCCTCCTGTTATAACTCTCATGGCTTGGTTTTGAAGTTTGCTAACTTTATCGAAGTTCGCCTTTGCTGCTGTTGTCCATGCCGCAATGCCATAATCGAGAACTGGTCTACCTCTTCCAGTGTACAGTTTCTTTAGTATGCCTTCGTCTGCTCCCCAGCTTGTGCCAGCAAGTTTCCTCATGATTGCCATTCTTTCTCTGGCTCTCATTCGGTTTCTCTCGATCTGACTTTTCCATGTCATGCGCCGATCAAATGTGACTCCCGGATAGGTTGGGTTGTCGTTTGGCTGCAGGAATTTGCCATTTAGACTTAATTTGGTATTTTGGGGTTTTAATGAAAGCGAGAATATTGTGCATCTGGTTTTCGCCTCGTTTATTTTGACCAGCCATGAGTTCGCCCACTCTTCCAGCGATGTTAGGGCCTGCTGCATCCGATTTCTTGCTATGGTGAGATTCTTTTCAGAGGTCCACATAGCCAGATCGTCTGCAAACATTGAGCTATGGACTCTCCTTGGTATATTCTCTGTAATGTCGTTTATATATACCAGAAAGAGTGTGGGTGACAGTACTCCCCCTTGGGGTACTCCCTGCTCGAGTGTCACCTTTTTGCTCATCTGCCCTTGTACTTGTACTCTGGCCGTTCTTTGTTTGAGGTAGTGGTTGATCCACTTGTACATTTTCCCACAAACATCACTTCTTCTTAGCTTGACTCTAAGTCCGTCTTTCCAGACTTTGTCAAATGCCTTTTCCAGATCCACCCAAACAGCTACTGTGTGTTTCTGTGCCTGTTAGGCATCTTCTATTTCCTGGGCTATGAGGATGACCTGGTTCTCAGTGGATCTGTGCTGTCTAAAACCGGCTTGCTGTGGAATTAGTATTCGTTTTTCTTCCAGATGCCACATCAGTCTGGTGTTTATCATCCGTTCCATCAGCTTGCCGACACAGCTTAGTAGGCTGATGGGCCTGTATCCATTTGGATCTGTTTTGTCCTTTCCTGTTTTTGGTACTGGTACCAGTATTGCGTTTTCCATGCCTGGGGTACAATTCCCCTTTTCCAGCTTTGGTTCAGGACCGATAGCAGTTTCCTCTTCGCTGTTTGGCCCAGCCCCATCAGCATTTCGTTTGTTATCCCGTCTTTTCCGGGATATTTCCTTTTCTTTAATGTTCTCATAGCCTCTTCCATTTCGCTCATTGTTAATTTGGCCATCATGTGCTCTCCAGGTGCCGTATTGATGTTGTCGTGCCCCTTTAGGTCTTCGCTAATGTCTGTATGCTTATCTGCATGGACCTCGATGTGGTTTGCTCTGGCGTAGTGATCGACAAAAGCGTTTGCGGCTTTCTTACCTATGAGCAAGTTTTCGCCCTGCTTGATAGTAATTTGATTACCGAGTTCAATGTTGTCCCAATTGTAAATATGTGCTCTAAAATTGGAAATTGGAAATTTAAATATAATTTACCAACTACTATGTGCAAAGGACAACTCTTTACAATTCAAAAATTGTGTGACAGCATCAGACGCTCACATCTCACTCTTCATAGCTACATGCCTTAGTATGTCGACCCATATGTGTTACATTGTATGTGTAATTGTGGCAAAGAAAACAACAGCAAAATGTAGCACACGTCTTGACTTCCAATGTGAGCAACATCAGTGACGTCAGATGCACAACATTTCGATAATGCTACCTCCCAGTATGTGATTATTGATGTTTTCGATTATGATACCGCCCAGTATGTGATTATTGATGCTTTCGATTATGATACCGCCCAGTATGTGATTATTGATGTTTTCGATTATGCTACCGCCCAGTATGTGATTATTGATGTTTTCGATTATGCTACCGCCCAGTATGTGATTATTGATGTTTTCGATTATGATACCGCCCAGTATGTGATTATTGATGGTTTCGATTATTGATATCGTGTCGGTGGACCCCACTGAACGAGCAGGTACGTGGTCTCACTACATATGTTCTCCTGTGTTTGGTGCAGGTCTCCCTTCGTGCATATGTTATCATCTGTGTGGTGCAGTGTTCCCTGAGTGCATGTGTTCTCGTGTGTTTTTAGCGTAGTGCTCCCTGTATTGATCGAAATTAACTTTGCAGGACTCATTGAACTAACGTGTATTGATTTCCCTGGGTAACTTCAGCTGCCTGTTCCGTTGTGTGTATGGTTAACATGTTCCAGTATCATATCCTGGTTTCTGCCTACACTGTCTGATGATATGTCAGTCACCCCACCTCCATTGACTGGCTTTACTTCAGTCATGGCGGATCATGGAGAATCTGGCTGGTAGTACTTGTACTTGTTCTTTGGTCACATGTTGTAGCTTCTGTAGCAAATCTTTAACAAATAGGACCTCTTAAATTGTCGTTCAATAACCATTCTCCATGTCGATTGCAAGATGTTTACAAAATGAATCCTTGCCAGAGTCATTACCACTCACCAAGTCTAGAAACCAATCAATCAAGCTGATCGTCGTATCTATTACAATGCAGTGGATCATATTTCAATCTGCTGCAGCCGTATTGATGCATGCCAGGAGTTCCATACACTCGTGATATTTATCTTTTTGGAATGGAAATATGCTATTGTTTCAGTAGAAACATTGTCTCACATCGAACGTCCAATTGTGGATCCAGTTAAAAAAGCTGGACAAGCCAGGGCGATCATTGATACTCGTATCCGTATATTTGGAATGAGCCACAATCCGATGCTACTGGGACACTTGTAGTACCTTTTATTGACGTCACTCACATCTAATTTGCCGACGGCATAGTGTTCATTACAGTCAACATCAGAAGCCAACTAAATGATGCAGCTACTGAATAATAAAAGTGGTATAGTGAGAGTGGAGATAGATGTCTCGAAGGCCAACTTCTTGCGCAATCGTTTTATCACCGGAATGAGATTGGGGGATGTACATTTTTCTTGGTCGCTTCCAAAATATATCTAGTAGTCTGGTACATTTATTGGCAAGACATTGACTCGCGAAATGGGAATCCGTCTCGTGCGATAACACCGTTATGGATGGTTGACACGGTCAGCATCTTCACGATTCTTTTTTTTCAATTCCGTTGGCGTCAATACGATGTGCATGGTTGCTGAGCCCTGGACACTCACATAGTCTCAGAATTGGTAGACTAACATTCCCAAGTCTCAGAGTTGGTAGACTAACATCACAAAGTTCCAGACAGAATTGGTAGACTAACATTCCCAAGTCTCAGAGTTGGTAGACTAACATCACACAGTCTCAGAGTTGGTAGACTAACATCGCATAGTCTCAGAGTTGGTAGACTAACATCACACAGTCTCAGAGTTGGTAGACTAACATCGCATAGTCTCAGAGTTGGTAGACTAACATCACACAGTCTCAGAGTTGGTAGACTAACATAGCATAGTCTCAGAGTTGGTAGACTAACATCACACAGTCTCAGAGTTGGTAGACTAACATCGCATAATCTCAGAGTTGGTAGACTAACATCACATTGTCTCAGAGCTAGTAGACTAACATCCCGCAGTCTCAGAGTTTGTAGACTATCGTCACCAAGAATCATGGTTTGAAGACTTAACTTCACATAGATTCAGCGTTTGTAGACTAACATCAGAAAGTCTATACGAGCGGATAATTGCACTTCCAAGATCAAGAAAAGCCGTGTCTAGGTAAACGTTGTGTCCACAGTATGTAGTAGAACGAAATCGTGTTTATTGACGCAATGTTATATGTCCTGTATTTTTTACAAACTTTGATGTTTTATTATTATTTTCATCTACCGCAGTTCCAACGATAGGTAAGTTATTGTTTGCTAGATTCAGAGTGAATATGTGTGGACTAATTGTGAATGTCGTTATTGTTTGCTAGATTCAAAGTGAAGATGGGTGGACATATTGTGCATGCCGTTATTGTTTGCTAGATTCAGAGTGAATATGAGTGGACATATTGTGCATGCCGTTATTGTTTGCTAGATTCAAAGTGAAGATGGGTGGACATATTGTGCATGCCGTTATTGTTTGCTAGATTCAAAGTGAAGATGGGTGGACATATTGTGCATGCCGTTATTGTTTGCTAAATTCAAAGTGAAGATGGGTGGACATATTGTGCATGCCGTTATTGTTTGCTAGATTCAAAGTGAAGATGGGTGGACATATTGTGCATGTCTCTATGATTGTTAACGTTCTAGAGGTCAAGCTTGAGAACCAGCTTACTAGGATCGTTCTGTTGTTGATGTCAACAAATCAGCAAACGAGACAATAATCAGTCACTAGATTAGTAGATAACAGTATGTATGTTATCACTTGATATACACAACAATCACTGTTGTCATCCACAATTGTGCAGTATCCAGTTAGCTTTCTACAACAACATTCTTCAAGATAAAGTGATGTTTATCAATATAAAATATAATTGTGTTATCAAATTACGTTCATGTTTGACATGTTTCAACTGAACCAACAACCATGATGATTGCGTGTTTTTGTGCTCATATTTAAACCGTGACACATCTTCATGTATGTGTAATGTTTCACTTACAAACAATCAGTATATGTGTCTGTGTTTGATACAGAAACACATAAAGGCAGATATAACTATATATATAAATATATATATATATATATATATATATATATATATATATATATATTTACGGGCGCTCCAACAGTAATACCTACAATGGTATTTTATGAAATCAATATCTTTTTAAAATGAGTTCATTAACACCATTTGTTAGGGATCAAGATGCTGAGTAGAGCATGAGCTGCACAGGTCAGCGACCCATAGCTAAATGCTAGAGTCAGGACCAGCATACAAGATCTGCAAAGACCCTTCTACACCTCCACGCGGTGATCCTGGACCACAGGTGGCAGCAGGGCAGACTGGCTAAGGAGAAGTTATCGAAGTTGGCATGCTAATTCGGTACTCAAAAATGCTTGCTAAAGTCGGATGTGTTGGACCAAAATGTAAAAATATCGCAGTCAAGCTGTAAACTACGAAACAACGCATTCCGTTCTCTGGACTATCTTCTGCTACTTAAGCCCTTTTAGTGTTTTTTAGCGGGAGATTGGGAGCGAACGATGCCGAGCCAAGCCATCACAACTTGTTAAAGCAATGCATTACATGAAACAAAATTCAAAACATTCACTAACCTTAGTTATACATCTACACCAATGAAGAACATGATAATACATGATGCGCTTGTAAAAATATGTCCTAACAAAGGGGATCCACTGTTTCACAGCTGTAATTATAAGGTCGTTGTTAGGGTACTGTTGCGCCTGAAGGCAATGCTTATTTGCCCTCCACAGATTAATGTCAGAAGGTACAAAGGCCGGTATGTACGATATGTGTGGTAGGACAGTCCAGCCAAGACTGACAATGTGCGTAGCCGTCTTCAAACTGGTATGGGTGCCTGATGTTATTGTGTTCCAAAAGACATGTTTTCGGCTTCTCTGGCCTAGCATTAGAAATCCGAACCTTCAGCTTAGCCAACGACACAATGGTCAGGGTTGATTGTTTATCCATGCATTGATGGTCTTAATGCGACGAAACGAAGATCGATGGAGCGTGACGACAGCTAACTCGAACATATGAAGCAAACATGATTCGGTAGGAAGACATCCACTGCGTTGGTAAGACATCATTTCAGTTTACAACAATATCTGTCAGTTTACATAACACAGTCTTACAGTGAGCTGTTAGACTAACATCCCACAGTCTTACAGTCAGTTGTTAGATTAACATCACAACGTCTCACAGTAAGATGGTAGACTAACATCACAGTATCACAGTAAGTTGGTAGACTAACATCACAGTGTCACAGTAAGTTGGTAGACTAACATCACAGTCTCACAGTAAGTTGGTAGACTAACATCACACGTGTTACAGTAAGGTGGTAGACTAACATCACACGTGTTACAGTA
This sequence comes from Ariolimax columbianus, assembly GCA_036924085.1. Taxonomy (NCBI): domain Eukaryota; kingdom Metazoa; phylum Mollusca; class Gastropoda; order Stylommatophora; family Arionidae; genus Ariolimax; species Ariolimax columbianus. Next base: position 25,244 of record JAVGWX010000243.1, on the reverse strand, counting down.
AGTTGGTAGACTAACATCACACAGTCTTACAGTAAGTTGGTAGACTAACATCACAGTACCACAGTGAGTTTGTAGACTAACATCACATAGTCTCACAGTGAGTTTGTAGACTAACATCAGAAAGTCTATACGAGCGGATAATTTCACTTCCGAGAAAAAAAAAAAACCGTGTCTAGGTAAACATTGTGTCCATATTATGTAGTATAACGAAGTAGTGTTTATTGACGACATCTTATGGGTCCTCTATTTTTTACAAACTTTGATGTTTTTATTATTATTTTCATATAATCCAGATCCACCGACAGGTAAGTTATTGTTTGCTAGATTAAAAGTGAATATGTGTGGACTAAGTGTGCATGTTGTTATTGTTTGCTAGATTCAAAGTTAATATGTGTGGACTAAGTGTGCATGTTGTTATTGTTTGCTAGATTCAAAGTGAATATGTGTGGACTAAGTGTGCATGTTGTTATTGTTTGCTAGATTCAAAGTTAATATGTGTGGACTAAGTGTGCATGTTGTTATTGTTTGCTAGATTCAAAGTTAATATGTGTGGACTAAGTGTGCATGTTGTAATTGTTTGCTAGATTCAAAGTTAATATGTGTGGACTAAGTGTGCATGTCGCTATTGTTTTCTAGATTCAAAGTGAAGATGGGTTCACTAATTATACATGTCGCTATGATTGTTTTCTAGTCGACGGTTAACGTTCTAGAGGTCAATCTTGAGAACCAGCTTATTAGGATCGTTCTGTTGTTGATGTTAACAAATCAGCACCAGAGACAATAAACAGTCCCTAGATTAGTAGATACGATTAGTTATGTTATCACTTGATATACACAACAATCACTGTTTCCATATACAGTTGTACAGTATCCAGTTAGCTTCCCACAATAACTTACTTCAAGAGAAAGTGATGTTTATCAATATAAAATATAATTTTTTTATCCAATTACATTTATACCAATGAAGAACATGAGAATATATGATGCGATTGTAAAATATTGTCCTAACGGAGGTACCCAACTGTTTCACAGCTGCTAAAATAACGTCGTTGCTAGGATAGTGTTGCCCATGAAAGGTAATGGTTTTTGACCTGAACAGATTAATATAAGAAAGTACACAATCCGTACTGTACGATAGGTGTGGTAGGACAGTCCAACAAAGATTGACAATGTGCACATCAGTCATCAAACTGTTATGGGGGCTGGTGTTATAGTGTTCCAAAAAACAGGTTGTCGTCTTCTCTGGCCTGTCTTTAGAAATTCAAGCCTCCAGTCAACGTTGCAATGTAATGGTCAGGGTTGATGGTCTATCCAGGCTCCAGGAAATCAACAACGATCACCCCATTCCTACCCTAAGAGACAGTGCACATCATTGTACCAGATGTGGGTTGCGTCTTGAACATTTTCCTCGATGGGGAATCCACATGTCCCCACTCCATGGAGTGCCGTTGTGATTCGCAATCGTAGTATTGGCACCAGGTCATCTCCAGTGGTGATGTGATCCAGGTGACCTTCATCATTGTAATCGTTCAACATGTCATGGCATACCTGCCTGCGATGCTCTTCGTGTTCATGTGGGTCCCACTTAGTTCAACCTCTAGGATCTTCCGAATGTTGCAACCCGCGTTTCCAACATATTTAAGCCGATATCCAGGTTCGTAGACAGTTCTCTGGAGGTAATCCTTCGATTTTGGAGGGTGAGCTGATCGAGAAGTTCGTCATTGCGTGGTATGACGTCTGTGATTTGCCGCCCAATCTGTGGTTTGGCCTTCATGTCGATGTCGTCACTGCTGAAACACACAGCCCACATCCTTGAGCTGCTAACACCCACTATTAGCAAGCGACAATGAATGTCAATTGATAAATTCGATAGCGCACATATAACGCCCTTCCATGGTATACGCCATTTGTCAGACTCTTTCACCTGTCGAATGGAACCACAATTTGACGGGTATTGGCGGGAAGGCTCAAACGTTATTGTTAAACCGGCAAATACTACTTCGGTGGTCGTGGGACTTTATAATAAAACAGAAGGCATTACTTTCAGAGTGGCCTTTGTAGATAGTAATATATGGAAATGCAAACACACAAACACACACACACACATATGTGTATGTATATATATAATATATATATATATATATATATATATATATATATATATATATATACGGAGATAGAGAGAGAGAGAGAGACGAATATCACTCGATTTCGTCAAGGTCTTAGCCGCTAACTCTAAGAACGAGCTGTGCGAGAACCTATACAACTGGAGCAATTAGAAAAAAAGCATGAACAAAAACGTTCATTAAGGTTGAGTTTAATCAAAATTTAAAAATGGTAATGGTCAGATAAGCCACCCTGGTGGTCACCCACCCATGTGTCGTGGAGTCAAGGCACATGGCTATGGGGAAACGACTATTGGCCAAAACCCCAAGACCCTCAGAATATTACAGTGGAATGCGGAGGGAGTCATAAACAAAAAACTTTCCCTAACACATCACCTGCATGAAGGTAAGATTGACGTGGCATGTATCCAGGAAACGCACCTCAACAATAACCATTAATTCTCAATCAGAGGATACCAGACTTTCCGTCTAGATAGAGAAGGCCACAAAGGAGGGGTCCTGATACTGACCAGAAACAGCATACCGAGTAGCGCGGTACCTGTCAATCACACCGGACAAGCAGAAATTGTAGGAGTTGACATAATGGCTCAAGAGATGAAGCTCCGCATTTTCAATCTGTACGGACCACCAAACAGAGACCTATCGCTCTCGAGTATGGAGGTCAGAGACTCCAACTGCATAGTGGTTGGAGATTTCAACAGCCACTCGGAGAGATGGGGATACTCTGACACAGACAGCAGAGGTGACGAAGTGGAAGATTGGGAGATAGATGCAAATCTCTCCCTAATCAATAGGCCGGAGGATAGCCCTAGCTTCTATTCAAGAACATGGCATACCACCTCGACTCCAGATTTGGCCTTCTCCACACAGGACATACACTATAAAATAGACCGCCAGGTGCTAAACCAACTGGCAGGTAGCGACCACAGGCCGATCAGGCTAACCATTGACATGGAAGTAGGCCCACAGGAAACAAAACCGCTCCCACGTTGGAATTACAAACGAGTCGACTGGGACAGATTTGCAATCCTGACAGATGGGCTGTGTGAAACCATCAACACACGAAACACCAAAATGAAGCCCATGGTAGAGAGCCTAAGCAAGGCAATAATGCAAGCCGCCACTGAAACCATCCCAAGAGGAGCTAGGAAAAACTATAAGCCCTACTGGAATGATGAGTTACAGAAAGTGGAAGATGCAGTAACAAATGCTAGGAACATGGCAGAACGAGAGAAATCCGTGGAGGCAAACATCGCCCTCAAAGCCGCCGCGGCGAAGTACAAACACACTCTCAAGCAAACAGCAAGAGAAAGTTGGAAAAATAAAACGGAAAGTTTAAACCTGGACAAAGAAGGGAACAAGCTATGGAAGCTAGTCAGAGCCATGAACGACGAAACCCCGTCAAATAAACAAATTACTATCAATCTTATCTCTATATTGTCTCAGATCGTATCTGATGTCATATGAAGGGATTACATAATGTATCAACTTCTCCTTCTTTCGGTCCTTGATATTTTTTCTGCAGTCTCTGTTCTTGTCTAAGAAAGACCGTATTCAGTTTTTGTTTTGAAAGAAGATGGTCAACAACACAATACATTTCTCATGCTATAAGTTTTAAATTAAATTGCTGAACATTATTTGTTGTTGTGAAAACTCCACAATTAAGTCGTGACGTAATTCGTTTCTGTTTTCAGCTTCTCCAGAGCCGACCGGTAAGTACTTGATGATATAATTAGTTGTTGTCGCCTTCTCCAGTCGGGGCAATGGTTGCTGAGAGTAGTTTACCATATCATTAAAAAGTAAATGATGTACAATCTCTTTCTAACTCAAATACTTGTCGACTGAGTTAATGTGATCAAGTAATGACACTGACTTAAACGACTGTAATAATCTCTAACTGACTTGCCAGAGTGTAAGAATCTCTTACCCGTCTTGACATATATCTCTAACTGACTTGCCAGAGTGTAAGAATCTCTTACCCGTCTTGACATATATCTCTAACTGACTTGCCAGAGTGTAAGAATCTCTTACCCGTCTTGACATATATCTCTAACTGACTTGCCAGAGTGTAAGAATCTCTTACCCGTCTTGACATATATCTCTAACTGACTTGACATATATGTCTACCTGACTTGACATTTTTTGGAATCTCTAACTGAATTGACATATATATCTATTTGACTTGACATTTTTTAAGAATCCTAAATTGACTTGACATATATTTCTAACTGACTTGACATTTTGTAAGAATCGTAAACTGACTTGACATATATTTCTGACGTGACTGATGTATCTAACTGACTTGACATATACATCTAACTGACTTGACATATACATCTAACTGATTTGACATGTATATTTAACTGACTTGACATATATATCTAACTGACTTGACATATATATCTAAGGAACTTTACATATTTCTCTAACTGACTTGACATATTGTAAGAATGTCTGACATGACATATTGTAAGAATTTATGACTTGGCAGAATGTAAGAATCTCTGACTTGACATATTGTAAGAATTTCTGACTTGGCAGATTGTAATAATCTCTGACTTGACAGATTGTAATAATTTATGACTTGACAGATTGTGAGAATCTCTGACTTGACAGATTGTAAGCATTTCTGACTTGGCAGATTCTAAGAATCTCTGACTTGACATATTGTAAGAATTTATGACTTGGCAGATTGTAATAATCTCTGACTTGACAGATTGTAATAATTTATGACTTGACATATTGTAAGAATTTATGACTTGGCAGATTGAAATAATCTCTGACTTGACAGATTGTAATAATTTATGACTTGACAGATTGTGAGAATCTCTGACTTGACAGATTGTAAGCATTTCTGACTTGGCAGATTGAAAGAATCTCTGACTTGACAGATTGCAAGAATTTCTGACTTGACAGATTGTAAAAATCTCTGACTTTACATATTGTAAGAATTTCTGACTTGACAGATTCAAAGAATTTATGACTTGACAGATTGTAAGAATCTCTGACTTGACAGATTGTAAAAATATCTCAATGACATGATCGATTGTAAAACTATCTCATTGATTTGACAAATTCTAAGATTATTTCTCTGACGATTGACGGTTTGAATCTCTCACTGACTTTACAGATTGTAAAAATAAAAAATAATGTTATTTTCTGTTCCAAAGAAACTGTTTCACTGTAAACAGTAAGTGTCGAATTATTTGATAACGATACTCATATTTGTACAGTATCCACCATCTGATTGACTCATACGTGTACAATATCCACCATCTGATTTACTCATACGTGTACAGTTTCAAAAATGGTGTCATGATCATGTGTACAATTGATGTCAAATGGTCATCCGTATTGAAACTATCAGACAAGGGATTATTTCGTACTTCCATAATTTCCTAAACCTGAATCAATCACACATGTTCACCTAAGTGGTATGCATGTCATGTCATTGAACTGGCATAGGCGTGACCTAGAGGTTTGGTAACACAACTTACAACCCAATCATGACGGGTTGGTAACACAACTTACAACCCAGGCATGACGGGTTGGTAACACAACTTACAACCAAGGCATGACGGGCTGGTAACCCAACTTACAACCCAAGCATGACGGGTTAGCAGCAGAATCGAAACCCCGAAGTTAAACGGTTGGTGATGCTACTGACAACCCAACATTGACCGGGTAACACAACTGACAACCTAACCATGCCGGGTCGGTAACACAACTGACAATCTAACCACGGCGGTTGGTAACACAACTGACAATCTAACCATGACGGGTTTGTAACACTACTGACAACCCAAACATGACGCGTTGGTGACACTACTGACACCATAAACATGACGGGCTGGTGACAATGCTGACAACCCAACCATGACGGGTTGGTAACACTACTGACAACCCAAACATGACGCGTTGGTGACACTACTTTGAACCCAACCATGACGGGTTGATAACACTAATGACAACCCAACCATGACGCGTTGGTGACACTACTTAGAACCCAACCGTGACGGGTTGGTAACACTAATGACAACCCAACCATGACGGGTTGGTAACACTACTGACAACCCAAACATGACGCGTTGGTGACACTACTTAGAACCCAACCATGACGGGTTGGTAACACTAATGACAACCCAACCATGACGGGTTGGTAACACTACTGACATCCCAAACATGACGCGTTGGTGACACTACTTAGAACCCAACCATGACGGGCTGGTGACAATGCTGACAACCAAACCATGACGGGTTGGTAACACTACTGACAACCCAACAATGACGGGCTGGTAATGCAGCTGACAACCCGGATTTGACGGGCTGGAAGGAAATCATGCCTATTGAAGGTGGTGTGGAATTACAAACGAGCCGACTGGGACAGATTTGCAATCTTGACAGATGGGCTGTGTGAAACCATCAACACACGAAACACTAAAATGAAGCCCATGGTAGAGAGCCTAAGCAAGGCAATAATGCAAGCCGCCACTGAAACCATCCCAAGAGGAGCTAGGAAAAACTATAAGCCCTACTGGAATGATGAGTTACAGAAAGTGGAAGATGCAGTAACAAATGCTAGGAACATGGCAGAACGAGAAAAATCCATGGAGGCAAACATCGCCCTCAAAGCCGCCGCGGCGAAGTACAAACACACTCTCAAGCAAACAGCAAGAGAAAGCTGGAAAAATAAAACGGAAAGTCTAAACCTGGACAAAGAAGGGAACAAGCTATGGAAGCTAGTCAGAGCCATGAATGACGAAACCCCGTCAAATAAACAAATTACTATCAAGCAAGGCGAGAACTTGATCACAGGTAAGAAAGCCGCAAACGCCTTTGTCGATCACTATGCCAGAGCAAACCACATCGAGGTCCCTGCAGATAAGCATACAGACATTAGCGAAGAGCTAAAGGGGCACGAAAACATAAATACGGCTCCTGAAGAGCACATGATGGCCAAACTAACAATGCGCGAATTGGAAGAGGCTATGAGAACACTAAAGAGAAGGAAATCTCCCGGAAAAGACGGGATAACAAACGAAATGCTGATGGGGCTGGGCCAAACAGCGAAGAAAAAACTACTATCAGTCCTGAACCAAAGCTGGAAAAGGGGTATTGTACCCCAGGCATGGAAAGATGCAATACTGGTACCAGTACCAAAAACAGGAAAGGACAAAACAGATCCGAATGGATACAGGCCCATAAGCCTACTGAGCTGTGTCGGCAAGCTGATGGAACGGATGATAAACACCAGACTGATGTGGCATCTGGAAGAAAAACGAATACTAATTCCACAGCAAGCCGGCTTTAGACAGCACAGATCCACTGAGGACCAGGTCATCCTCATAGCCCAGGAGATAGAAGATGCCTACCAGGCACAGAAACACACAGTAGCTGTTTGTGTGGATCTGGAAAAGGCATTTGACAAAGTCTGGAAGGATGGACTTAGAGTCAAGCTAAGAAGAAGTGATGTTTGTGGGAAGATGTACAAGTGGATCAACCACTACCTCAAACAAAGAACGGCCAGAGTCCAAGTACAAGGGCAGATGAGCAAAAAGGTGACACTCGAGCAGGGAGTACCCCAAGGGGGAGTACTGTCACCCACACTCTTCCTGGTATATATAAACGATATTACAGAGAATATACCAAGAAGAGTCCATAGCTCAATGTTTGCAGACGATCTGGCTATGTGGACCTCTGAAAAGAATCTCACCATAGCAAGAAATCGGATGCAAACGGCCCTAACATCGCTGGAAGAGTGGGCGAACTCATGGCTGGTCAAAATAAACGAGGAGAAAACCACGTGCACAATATTCTCGCTCTCATTAAAACCCAAAAGTACCAAATTAAGCCTAAATGGCAAAATCCTGCAGCCAAACGACAACCCAACCTATCTGGGAGTCACATTTGATCGGCGCATGACATGGAAAAGTCAGATTGAGAGAAACCGAATGAAAGCCAGAGAAAGAATGGCGATCATGAGGAAACTTGCTGGCACAAGCTGGGGAGCAGACGAAGGCATACTAAAGAAACTGTACACTGGAAGAGTGAGACCAGTTCTCGAGTATGGCATCGCGGCATGGACAACAGCAGCGAAGGCGAACTTCGATAAAGTTAACAAACTTCAAAACCAAGCCATGAGAATCATAACAGGTGGCATGAAGTCAACGCCAATTGTAGAACTTGAAAAGATTACAAAACTGCAATCCATGACCGACAGAAGAGACTGCAGAGCCCAGCTGCAGTCAGAGAAACTCCGAAGACTGACGGACCATCCAATGTACCAGAGGCTAAACAATTTGGGAACTGGGAAACTAAAGCGGAGAAACTTTGCAGAAATAGCCAAAGCAAAGATGCACGAAGATCCCATAAACGCACTAACAACACCAAAACCCATCACTACTGTACGAAAACCTACTTGGAGGCAGGATATATTTCCAGAGGTGGTAGAAAATATACCAGGTATTGCAAACAAAAACTGCCAGACCGAAAAAGAAAGGAGAGACACTACCCTAAGCTTCATAACGAAAAGCTACCCAAGCATGTACTGGACCCATGCATACACCGACGGTTCTGTAACAGACACTACACAGAACGGAGGGGCAGGAGCATTCCTGAACCTACCAAATGGCAGAAAAATAACACTGTCATTCGCTACTGGTAAGTACACAAGCAATTTCAGAGCGGAGGCAGAGGCACTGAGGGCGGCAGTGGAAGAAATGGCAACACACAGTGAAAATGAGAGCCACATAGTCTTGCTGACAGATGCTCTCGCCGTAGTCACAGCGCTAAAAAGCCAGAAAAACACTGAGCTTAATGACTTAAGAGCAGCACTCTGCAAACTGTGCCAGCTGTCCGCACCAAAAAGGGTAGTGGTACAGTGGGTTCCGTCACACTGCAACATCCAAGGCAACGAGGAGGCAGACAGACTGGCAAAAGAAGGTGCAAGGCTACCACAAACAGATACCAGTATGACGTACGAAGAGTCAAAACGGCTTATCAAAGCCAGGTACATTACCAAATTGGAAACCGAACATACTGGTTACACCAAAAACGATGCCTATTACCAGTTGAACCGAAGAGAGCAGGTCGTTGTCTTCAGACTTCGCACTGGCCACAATAGACTGAGGTACCACCTATTCAACAAATTGAAGATAGGGTGTACCGTCGAATGCCCGTGCGGTACTGGTAAAATGACCACTGAACATCTGCTGCAGAACTGCCCGACATACGGGGATCAGAGAGAGCAGATGTGGCCATTGCCAGTGGAACTGCAAGACAAGCTCTATGGTAGTGGCGAGAGTCTCAGGATGACCGCCGCTTTTTTCGAAAAAATAATGGTTACTGTCTGACTGTGTACGCAGAAGAAGAAGAAGAAGATAAGCCACCGAGACGAGAACACAAAAAAAACCTATGTTACGACCAATATGCCTTCATCAGGGACAACAATAATGAACTAACAAATCAACATATAAGGAAAAATGGTCAACTCATCTGTTTCTGATAGTAGACATAATCTGTGTAAGCTACCGGTTGGGCCAGATACTTGACTGAAACTGTATCGGAGCCGTCAAACGCAAAGTAGCCAGGAGAGCGAAATAATTGTGGCGGGAATACGCCGGATAAGCCAATGGTGGCCAAATAGTGGTCCAGATTGGAGAACAATGAGAAGACAATATAAGCCGGGAGGGCGTGAGATTGATATAGGAGGAGGGGGGGTGGGAACTGGAGTAAGCAATGACAAAACCATACACACATATCAGTTCATTTATTGGCCTTGGCAAACAAGGAATATAAACCACCATGTCTCAAATTTGAAAGACCCGACAGGGAGAATCCAAATAATGAGCGAGAGAGAGGAAATACATTGATCAGGCTGAAAACGATGGCAGAGATGCTCGACATGATATTCGGATGGGAATCTTTTCACGGACATCAGAGATGGGGCTTATATCGGCCTCATATTTGGGCTCGACATGAGCAATTGCACTGCCATATGTCCTGATGGAGTACATCATAATCAAACTAATATATGTGGGTTGATTTTAATAACAGTATATTGAATGCAGCAGTCCGAAGATAGGTGGCACTGACGAATGCACCTGTGGTACAGGGAAAATGACCGCTGAACGTCTGCTGCAAAATTGCCTGACATACGAGGACCAGAGAAAGCACATGTGGCCATCATCAGTGCCAACACTAGACAAGCTCTATGGCAATGTCGACAGCCTCAGGATGGCAGCTGCTTTCTTCGAACAAATTCGAGTTGGCGTCTGACAGCGTACGAAAAAGAAGAAGAAGAAGAAGAAGAAGAAGAAGAAGAAGAAGAAGAAGAAGAAGAATGCTGTATTCCATGAAAACCGTCTATAGAGGAACTGCGTCCACTTCTTAGAACTGACAAGAACCCCACGATGCTAAGTAGCTTAACGATTTATCACCCTGTCAGTTGGCGTATACTGGAACACGTTGATCATATTAGTCCCCTCCCCTCTAGAGATTGAGCACAATCTGGTTTATAATAAGTGAAGATACAGACATACCAACCAAAGATACGTGTTCGGACTTTGGCTGGGACATTGGCCGGGACATTGGCTGGGATATTGGCTGGGACATTGGCTGGGACATTGGCTGGGTTATTGGCTGGGACATTGGCTCTCAAATGACAGTTTCCAGTTCAATCGACGATATGCATAACCTTGTGAACTATGTGACATTGATGCACTGTTTGATGGAATGTGGAAACAATCGATGGTTGGTCTATGGTCTATCTTGTTAGGACATCATCTCACACTAACATGTTGTAGAATACTTGATTACATTATAAGTCAGTTTATCCAGAGTTCAGCATATACTGCTTCCAAAAATGGTAGAAATGAAGACATATCTGACATAGGGGGTACTGAAATTACAGATGTTGATGGACACGCTCAGGCGTACTAATCTCATATGTTGTTTCACACCAACTCGGTATAACGTTATTCCTTTATCTGTCTTCCAGCTGCGCCATGTTACAATGACAACCCTATCCACGTCTGTGTTGCTGCAGATGTTTCCGAACCTATTGCAGAAAATGGTATCAACAAGACGAGCGAATTTCTCAGGAATTTGTTTTCAAATTTTAACATTGCCCAAAACAGCACACATGTCAGTACATATACCTTTGCGAGTTTCGCTTACGAATTGTTTTTAAACTCCTACAACACAACGTATATCAATGAGGTAAACCATATGTCACACTATAAGCGTTTGCCTTTTGTCGAGGGCAACTATCCCGTACTTTGTTTGTGTCAGTATAGTGTCGTATTTGTTCTTGCTGTGCAAAGAGAATTGGAACTTATATTAATTGCTCATCATATTGTTGTTATTGTTCTACATGGTGATGATGATGATGACGATGTATTTCCTTTAGCTGCTAACTGGCTGCTCTTGACAATCCAATGTCTAAAGCATACGTCCTCATTAATTTTTGTAGTGGTGTGCATAATGTGTTGAGTATGGCCTGGTGTGGTGGGAGCAGCAGGTTCCGCAGATCGTCCAGCCCTGGACACAAAGTCAGGAGGTACTTGACCGACTCCTCGTGGACATGGCATATTCTGCAGTTTGGTTCACTAATCTGATCAGATGTTTTTTGAGAGGGGCATTGTGTGTTGTCAGTTTGAAGATTTGAAGATCAAACTCTGGTCTCTTCGTTTCAGTTTCTTAACTAGGGCCTGGGGATCTGCTTTTACTTGGCGTTTAAAATATATTCAGCAGGTCTGGGATGTTGCCCTCTGATCTAATCACTCATGCCTGTAGTTAATTTTTAGAAGCTGTTGTAATATATGTTTACCTGCTGTATCAAATGACCATTATGCTATTGCCATTCGGATGTGTGTTTGTTGTTGATGTCGTTGTTCTTGTTGTTAATGTAGACATACTACATATGTCAATTGTTCAATGTCGATTTGTTATTGTTGTTCTTGAACACGAGGAAGTGAATCTTTCATCAATTGTGCGTTATGGTGTTGTTGTTGTTATTGTTGTTGTTGTTTTTGTTTTTGTCTACATTTACAAAAGAGACATACTGCAGTTGCCATTACGTTATTGCTGTTGCTGCTGTTGTACACACATAAGTCAGGTATGTTTAAAGTGTCCGTGTTGTTCTTTGTCTACAGACATAAATAAGTCTGACATGATATTCCGATTATTCTGAACATCTTATCCTAAACCCATGTACGTTGATTTCATCACAGACAACAGAAACGATTCACAGCAGACGTGGTAACACTTTCACGGAATTGGGGATAGCTGAGTGTCGTCTAGCTGTGTCCGCTGACAACAGAGACAATGTCACTTGTGTTATCTACGTTGTCCTCGAAAAGAATTCGACGCATTCCTCATTATGTAGGTGGAGAATCAGTGTGGATTGGGATGTGAGTGTGTACATCTGTGATTGAAAGTATGGCTGTGAATAAGTTTATGTGTCTGTGAGAGGGTGTCTATGAATGAGTGTGTGTGAGTTAGTGTCTGTGAGAGGGTGTCTATGAATGAGTGTGTGTGAGTTAGTGTATGTGAGAGAGTATATGTGAGTGAGTGTCTGTGAGAGATTGTATGTGAGTGAATATACGACTACGAAATGAAAACCAGTTCACTCGTTCATATCAATGTCTGTCTGCTACATTGCCATCAACTATGTGTCACCCAGTCCCCCATCATGTCAATGTCTGTCTGCTACATTGCCATCAACTATGTGTCACCCAATCCCCCATCATGTCAATGTCTGTCTGTTACATTGCCATCAACTATGTGTCACCCAATCCCCCTTCATGTTTATGCTTGTCTGCTACATTGCCATCAACTATGTGTCACCCAATCCCCCATCATGTCAATGTCTGTCTGTTACATTGCCATCAACTATGTGTCACCCAATCCCCCATCATGTCAATGTCTGTCTGCTACATTGCCATCAACTATGTGTCACCCAATCCCCCATCATGTCAATGTCTGTCTGCTACATTGCCATCAACTATGTGTCACCCAATCCCCCATCATGTTTATGTTTGTTTGCTACATTGCCATCAACTATGTGTCACCCAATCCCCCTTCATGTTTATGCTTGTCTGCTACATTGCCATCAACTATGTGTCACCCAATCCCCCATCATGTCAATGTCTGTCTGCTACATTGCCATCAACTATGTGTCACCCAATCCCCTATCATGTTTATGTTTGTTTGCTACATTGCCATCAACTATGTGTCACCCAATCCCCCTTCATGTTTATGCTTGTCTGCTACATTGCCATCAACTATGTGTCACCCAATCCCCCATCATGTCAATGTCACTGTGCATGTCTGTTATAATTCTTTCAGCTATGTCTCTCACAGTCCACGATGCAATTGATTTCCTTAAATGTTCCAAATATAGTTGGTGCTGTTGCACCTGTTATTTTTTTCTTATTCGCCTTTTCATCTATACAATATTATCGTGTTTGTATAACTTGACTTGCATGTTAATACCCTCTCTACTAAGTCTCCAGTAATGAGTGAGACATATGCCATGTTCTAACACTTAGGGAGTTCAGTCTAGAAATGCTCGTTCAGTGGGTTGGGTGAGGAAAATAATTCATTACAACAGATCATGCACTGATGTGCGCATATTGTGTTCATTCAGTGTGAATTATTGTGTGCACAAATCGGGCGTTTCCTACACCCAACTCGGATTGAGTGAGTCCCTGTTCTAAATCTTGCTGGACGATGGTCATTGTTGAATGTGATGCGCAAGTGGACTACCGTCTTATACGATTTCAGTATACAAACATAATGACCATTGGTAGAAATAATGACAGATTCGTAGTCAGGGGTAGCGATATCAATCAATCAGTTTATTGAGCGACTGAGATCAGTTTATTGATAGACTGAGATCAGTTTATTGAACGACTGAGACCAGTTTATTGAGCGACTAAGATCAGTTTATTGAGCGACTGAAATCAGTTTATTGAACGACTGAGATCAGTTTATTAATCGACTGAGATCAGTTTATTGAGCGACTGAGATCAGTTTATTGAGCGGCTGAGATCAGTTTATTGAGCGACTGAAATCAGTTTATTGAGCGACTGAGATCAGTTTATTGAGCGACTGAGATCAGTTTACTAATCGACTGAGATCAGTTTATTAATCGACTGAGATCAGTTTATTGAACGACTGAGATCAGTTTATTGAGCGACTGAGATCAGTTTATTGAGCGGCTGAGATCAGTTTATTAATCGACTGAGATCAGTTTATTGAGCGGCTGAGATCAGTTTATTGAGCGACTGAGATCAGTTTATTGAGCGACTGAAATCAGTTTATTGAGCGACTGAGATCAGTTTATTGAGCGACTGAGATCAGTTTATTGAGCGACTGAAATCAGTTTATTGAGCGGCTGAGATCAGTTTATTGAGCGACTGAGATCAGTTTATTGAGCGACTGAGATCAGTTTATTGAGCGACTGAAATCAGTTTATTGAGCGACTGAGATCAGTTTATTGAGCGACTGAGATCAGTTTATTGAGCGACTGAAATCAGTTTATTGAGCGGCTGAGATCAGTTTATTGAGCGACTGAGATCAGTTTATTGAGCGACTGAGATCAGTTTATTGAGCGACTGAGATCAGTTTATTGAGCGACTGAGATCAGTTTATTGAGCGACTGAGATCAGTTTATTGAGCGGCTGAGATCAGTTTATTGAGCGGCTGAGATCAGTTTTTTGAGCGGCTGAGAGCTTGCATGTCCTTATATGTGTTACCACCATTAACAAATGTGCTTGCTGCGAGTTCAGGTAATGCCATCTAGAAATAAACATCTCATATAGTGATGGAAGGTAATGGACAAAGACGCTGACATTAGCCCGTAGACATGCTTTGGCGTTCATCATTTGAAAAGTATGTAGCCACCATCAAAGATTGGTTGACACATTTGATGTAGGCACATATGTACATTGTGAGAAAGTAGAACATGGCTGGGTGTTCTTTCTAGACATTTGTTATTGATTCTTCTTTGCTGAAGATCAGATCATCTATCATCAGGGGAACCGGGAAAGGAGCGTCCATGACGATCGTAACTAACAAAGCAAGATAATAGATTGATTTTGCCTGTTTCACTCACGTTACCTGTATAATCTATTTTAACCCCTAGGTTCCTTTCCGTTTCTATCTTTCTAATATTTTCCTCTGCTATTCTGTTGTTATGTTACATAATTGATGTACCCATGTGGATGACTGTACATTTATCTATATTAATCCCCATTTGGCATCTCACATAAAGGTCTAGAATGTAATGGGAATATAACCTCAATATATCAACTTCTGCGTTAGATGAGACACCACTGCATAGTTTTATGTCATCAACGAATTTTGCAAAAATGGATCATATATATATATATGTACAAATCGTTTATATAGATATATATATATATAAATATACCAAGAACAACATTGATCCCAAAACTGTGGCACTCCACTTTTCACTTCACACCACTCAGAGTAATCCTTATGTATGCCCGCTCTCTGATGTTTTTCTGTTAATTAATTGTCAATCCATTCGGCAACTTACCCACCTATTACATGTGATTTATATTTTCTAAACAACCCTTAATGAGGTACTCTATCAACGGCTTTTACAACATCTAGATAAATAACATCCACTGGCTCCCCTTTATAAATCCTTTTATTGACCTCCTCCATGAATTTCAATAGATTTGTTAAGCACGATCTTCCTCTTGTAAACCCCTCCTTAGTATCTTTGATTAGATTAAATATGTATAGATGTATTACAATGTTTTCTTTGATTATTGACTCTAACAATTTGCAGACTATGCTCGTTAAATTCACCGGTCTATAATTTCCTAGATCTAATTACTTTCTCTATTTGTGTAAGGGGATCACTATTGTACCTTTCCAACCTCGTGGAACAACCCCTTTCACAAGTTATTGGGAACATAATTTGGCCATTGCTTTTTCTAGCAGGTCACTAATTTTAAATATTAATTTTAAATGACTACCATCTTGACCTGGACATTATAAACTTTTAATTCCTCCAATTTTTTTTTAAACCATTTCATCCGTAATACAAATATATTTTAATTTAATGTAACTTCCGTTATACTGGCTTAGAAGACTCTTCATAGTCTGTATACAACCAGTTTATTTCACTCCACGGATACCAAAAAAAACTGTTAGCATACACTCTTTTTTTGAATGCATTCACTGACTGTGATTCCATTACATCCTGCTGCAATCCATTCCAAGAATTCACCACTCTCTGACTAACAAAATATTTCCTAGATTCTAATCTAGACCTGTTGTTAAACAATTCGCAGCTGTGCCCTCTTGTTATTGTAGCCGGTTTTACTTTTAAAACCTTGGTATAGACTAATTTATCGTTTCCATTAATTTTGTTAGTCCCACCGTATCATTTAAATATATATATATATATATATATATATATATATATATATATATATATATATATATATATGCTTTGGAATCAAATACATGAATTGCTGATGAGAACGATGCCAGGACAATTACAAACAATATCTGACGACGACCAGAAACCAGACTGTAAGACAGCGGAAACTATGCAACCATGGGCGACAAACAATCCAAACTAAGAATTGGCACATGGTTTATGAATATAATCTAAAGTAGATAATATCTCTTGGTTGAAAAAGAAGTGATATGATGTTTGTTTGGGTCAAATGTGGATAGAAGGGGTGTATTTGGGTCAGAGGAGGATATAGAACGTGTATCTGGGTCAGAGATGGAAAGAGGACGAGTATGTGGGTCACAGATGGAAAGATGGCGTGTATCTGGGTCAGAGATGGAAAGAGGGCGTGTATCTGGGTCACATATGGAAAGAGGGCGTGTATCTGGGTCACAGATAGGTATAGGGCGTGTATCTGGGTCACATATGGAAAGATGGCGTGTATCTGTGTCAGAGATGGAAAGAGGGCGTGTATCTGGGTCACATATGGAAAGAGGGCGTGTATCTGGGTCACATATAGGTAGAGGGAGTGTATCTGGGTCACAGATGGGTAGAGGACGTGCATCTGGGTCAGATATGAAAAGAGGGCGTGTATATGGGTCAGAGATGGAAAGAGGGCGTGTATCTGGGTCAGAGATGGAAAGAGGGCGGTTATCTGGGTCAGAGATGGAAAGAGGGCGGTTATCTGGGTCAGAGATGGAAAGAGGGAGTGCATCTGAGTCAGATAATAGGACTGTTGCGTGTAAGAAGACTGGCTTAGCTAGGTCACGATAGTAGAATGGACAGTAGGCGCATTCCAAAACAGGTTTTGTATGGTGAGCTGTCAGACTGGATGTGACTCCCAGGCACACTCCTGCTCAGATATAAAGATGTTACGAGAAAGATAAACTTCAAAATAATCGTAAACGTCTACAGGAGGAAAAAGCCGTCCACTGACGCCATTCTTGCTCCATGACAGTCTTTACAGACGTAACAGGCCATTTATTAATATATATTATCTGAACATATCTGGATCGAACGTAAATCTGAACATATATATTGATCAAACGTAAATCTGAACATATATATTGATCACATATCAATCTGAACATATATGGATCAAAGATAAATTTGAAGATTTGGATCAAAGGTAAATCTGAACATATATTGATAAAAGTTAAATCTGAACATAGATAGATTAAAAGTGTATATGAAAACAGATCGATCAGATGTTTTTTCAAACATATATGGATAATACATTGCATTTACAACACCTTTTTCGGAGGAAGGTGCATTGATCAAGATAGATTGAGGGAGAGCGATGGTTAGTGGACGAGGGAGATGTACAGACACTGAAGTGTGTGGTAATCGCGATGTTAGTTTCATAATGTATTAAATCATAACAACATATTTTACTGTAACTGGTAAATTCATAGTAATCCGTTTAGTTCAAGGGTCAGATCTGCATCGAAGATAAGATGCAATGGGTGTCCAGTGTGCTCTGTCTCTGGCCGTAAAGACGCAATCTGACAGTCTTTCCCCAGCTCATCTCCTTGTTTTATCCACTCCCTTAAAATCACACTTTACAAAAACCAAGAACGACACAGGCGACATACTCTGGTCAGTTTCTGGGAAACAATTTGGCTGTTGCCACTGTAGCAGCTGTTTCCAATAACCCGCCCACAAGAGGTACACACATGTGGAAATAAGTGAATTTAATCATTTGAAATTGACCATTTTTTGTGCAAAAGAAGATCGGCAGCCAATTTCTCGGTGGTTTGTGCCTTCTGTACTGAGATTGACCCTCACCTTCCCCGATCCCGTTTCGACCTAAAACTTGCAAGGTTCTAGCAGAATCGATCAAATCGGGATCTAAAGACACTCAGAAACCCATTCGATTGTTACCACCCTCACAGTCAGACAACAATTGGATGCTCCCATTGACAAACACATCGATGCCGACTATGAAATCTGATACTAACAATCATATCCTTCTCAAAGGCAATCTGATTGCAACAATCATATACTTCTCAAAGGCAGGCGGGCTCATAGCATCTTTTCTCACCATACATTGCATTTCAAATACTGCTCTAGCTTTTTTACATAGGGCACGTGAGACGAATCGATGTCCATACAGGCAGACAACCTTCACAACGCCTAGCAAGATCTAAGCCAAGAACTTCTAGACGAATAGGATACCTTTGCCTACGAAATCCTTTTAACTGACAAGCTTTTCACGAAATATATTCTTGTCTGAGTTCGCATCGCTCTCAAAGACTCACAACCAGTCGAACAGGCATACTTTCAGCAACCGTATTTCAATTTGGTGCCGGCTTATTGAGTCAGCCATATTGGTATTTATATTCAGCTGTCGATTCAGTAGAAACCCATTTTGTGTGGCGTTCACTGTTTGGAACAAAGCGTCGGTACTGGTAACTTCATAATTCGGGCTAACAGTTATACGAACTGCAATACCTCTCATTTCGTACCTTCCAAAGTCATATTATAATACCAGTTCAGATGGAACATGTCAAGGGATCCTATTTCATACAACTTCTTGCCCGCACGACTGGGATCGGTCATGAGCCCATGCAGCTGTCACACATTTGGCAACCATATTGAAGGCAATCGCGTAATGACCTTAGATATGTCAATGTCATAGTGCTTATCCCAGAGTCGTTAGTCGAAGACAATGGCGCAGCTACTCGATGACGAGAGCAGGAAAGCGGGGTTGGAAATAGATGGCCCCAAAACCAGTGTTCCGCAATAGTTTACTAGTTGTGATCCAGTCTTTCTTGGCGGGATGAGTTTGGGTGATGTCAACAAGTACAACTATCTTGGACGCCTGCTCAACATGCAGAACATCCCGGAGCCTGAAATAACAAATGTTTTGCTAATTGTGACCCTTTTCAAAGTCAATCGACATCAGATCATCCAGTATTAGGACTGCTCAACAAGCTCATGAGTTTTGTCCTTCCATTTCTGCATATCCTATGCAACCGTCTTCAACTCAGGCTATGTCATCAGCTCAGGCTACGTCTACAGCTGAGGCTACGTCTTCAGCTCAAGCTACGTCTTCACATCCATATCTCCGCAAGCGTGTGCCAAAAGTTATTACTAGGACTTTCCTTCCATCTCCTTCCCTGCATAATGTCCTATAAGACCTTTATGAGTGTGACCTCTCTCCGCAGATTGTGTCCCAACCAGCCAAGTCGATATCGTGTTATCTTTCTTATCAACGATCCAGCTCACTCTTTTAATCTTACGGTAACACCACATCTCAAAAGCCTTCAATTATTTATATCTCATTTGTATATATTCTACGTTTCAAAGCCATACGTTGCCACAGTCCAAGCATGTGTCTATACGGTGATATACGGTATGTGTCCTTACATACATGCACATGTTATTGGATGTAATGATTCTGTGTTTCTCTCTAAACACTTTCTCTGCCACTGCAATTCTAGATCGTCATTCTCTATATCATCGCGCATCTTCTGTTAATGGTTTGACTACGGCATGTAAGTCAAGCAAGTGACTCTTAATTAGAGTTAGTGGAGATGAACCGGCTCATCTCTTTAATTTGACACATGTGTAATGGGGAAGTGAAACGATTCTTGAACGACTATCATGAGCTGTTAAGTTGTAAGAGCATGTCTTTATCCAAGACGAACTCTTTACTTCATAAGTACGTTAGATAATATATATATATCCAAGACGAACTCTTCACCTCACAAGTACGTTAGAGAATGTCTTTATCCAAGAGAAACTCTTCACTTCACAAGTACATTAGAGAATGTATTTAACCAATACGAACTCTTCACTTCACAAGTACGTTAGAGAATGTCTTTATCCAAGAGGAATTCTTCACTTCACAAAAACGTTACCAAAATCAACAGTCCACAGTATTTACATCCCAACTTGTCATTTTCTTGTCATTTTCTTGTTATTTTCTTGTTATTTTCATCATGTATTACACTTATCATTGCTCTTATCTTTTGTTTAATGTTTAGTTTTCCAACAGAGTTCCTTCTTTATTTCTCTTTCTCTCTCTGTCCCTATATTTCTCTCTGTCCCTATATTTCTCTCTCTCTGTACCTATATTCCTCTCTCTGTCCCTCTCTTTCTCTCTCTGTCCGTCTCTTTATCTTTGTTCTACTAATTAGCACACACATTGGCTAAGTGGTCTTCAGGTAAGATGTCCGCCTCAAGTGCTGGAGGTCGTGGGTTAGAATCACGGGAAGACCGTGACATTTTCACGTGGATTTTCTGGAAAAAAAATTGCTTTTATCTCTGGGTAGTTAGATCGGACTCCCGTGTTCAGTTTCGAGCACGTAACACATTCATTGGCAATTAGAATTCGAGTAGACTTAAAGGCCGCTTCCCGGTCAAACATGTTTGGTAATAATGTGTCCAGCTTATTTCTACCTTCCCCCAGGCCTAGTAATCCGCCTGAAGTTGTCAAATACCGTCTATGTATAACTGAAGTATTCGGTTACGTGGTATTTGGCATTAACATACTTGTTTGAATACCATGATTCCAAGTATTCCAGGTATACTGCACCCACCTTTATGTGTCACTCCTCATTTAATCTATTGTAGCATGTATTTCCTTGTCATGTATTCTCACTGCTGTAACAATGCAATACAAGAAGGCTGATTGTCCTCCTGTACATGTTTAGTATCTGCCATCTCTAATCTATGACATCATGACCTGTTCTCCTCCCAGCCATCGCAGCTGCCCGAATAGCCAAGGAGGCCAACTGTATACTTATCTCCATTGGAGTCGGCAACAATATCAACACTCCAGAGTTACAGGAGATAGCGTCTACACCTGAGACCTTCTTCACTGTTTCTGATTACCAGGGTCTGGTAGATATTGCCGAGACTGTGTCAGAGGCTGCATGTAACGGTAAGCGATATCTCTTATTCTGCTGCCTCTTCTTTCACTCTCAAATAATCACTTTTACTGATGATATATCACACGGCGGATTGGTTAAGATGACCCATGTCACTATATTGAGTATATGTTCAATGGATGACGGAAAAATATGCTATAACTACTCACCGGGCAAGCATTGAATATAACCTCAGATATTTGCAAGTTTTCCTAAAACTGACACGTCTGTTGGAAAATACCAATTTAAAAAAAAAATTGTTCACGTTAATATACAGTCAGTACGCTATATGTTATTTTTGGTTTTCATCGTAATTGCAATTTGCTTTTCGATTGTTTGAATACTCTCCTCTCGTAGTTGAAAACTATGACATTAAAACCAGTATTCTAACAGTTAATGAATATGCTTTTCTATAGAAAAAAATATAAAGATCATCGTTGGTAATCACAGAACTCATCATATGTAGCTGTTCACAAACAAACACATTATGAGAAAACACATCAATACACATGTCTTGCAATCATGATTCATTGCGTGTCAATACACAACCTCATTTTCTTACTGGTTTTTTTTGGTTACTTTTTTGTTAAAAAAGTTTTCGACACAACGCGATGTCTCTATGTTTTAATCTGTACCACAATAATACCATTTACTGTTATGTTTTATTAGTAACGGTTTGTTGTTTTCGTATGATATGTACTTGATTGTAATAGAGTCACTGTTATTAATTATTTTAAGAGTGACGAATAATCCGCATTTTCAACAGAATTCTAAAACAAAATGAAGTTTTAGATAGAAGGCATTTGTTGGTAGTTTGTTTACTATTTCTACTAGTTCTGCCCATTCTCTTTCACTAGGTCGCTTTATCGCTGCCGCTCTCTCTCTTTTCCTTTCATTTTCTTTGTCTCTATTTATACACATATATAAAGAATGTTAAAACTTCAAATATCTCACGAATAATCTCATTGTGACGTATTTTATCTATTATTATATAACATATATTATGATGGAAGGAATCATGTCATATTTGTTTGCGTAAATCGAATTTTCGTTCACGAATTCGATTAATAGTTATTTCAATAACGAAGTTTAGTTTTCAATTCATGTTATCGATTTCTTCACTTTCAGCTACCACTGTGCCAACAACACGTAAGCCTGTTTCTGTCATTATTTCATCAACATGTTTGTCTTCCACTTTTTCTACAAAATGTTTAATCGAATATACTTCTCTATTTTCTAGTTCAACTACCTCGATTTTCTTATATAAGTTTGAATAGATGAAACCTTGACGATTATTGTTTTATTTGTTTTGTTGTTCGTTAATGCATATCCTAAAATAGTACAATGGTTAAACGGTTACAAACATTAAAATATTAATTGTTTATAATGGTGTCATATGTCAGTTATCAGTACGGCTATTCCGTTTCTTCATAAAAAAACTGCTACTCTATGATCTGTTTTCTAAGATGTGTTTTGTTAGTAGATCAATCATGGCCTCCCTGATGAATATTAGACAGTTATCCTCTTTACTGTCCTTCCGAACAATAACGTGTACATAAGAATCACGTTTGCTAAACAACATTCATTAAGCAATACATATGGTATCCAGCAGTTTAACACGTATATTGCACGTAATTATAAAGAATACGAATGCGAAGGAAAATATATTTCAACACGAAGCATTGCACTTAAAATAATAATAGCTGTCGATGAGGACCGCTGACTTCATCCTTGTCAGAGATTTCCCTATTTGATGTGGGTGCGCATGTGGCTGAACAGGCCAATGCGGGCCCGAAAACATCTGCTGCATATCGGGCACACGAGATTTGTAGAAGGTGATGGAGTTCCTGCTGTTCGGGATTTCCGGGTCTCGCGTCTGCTCTGGTCTTTCACAACACGGTTGTCTTCGCCGGTAGCTACACCCGATTTGACTGCGCTTCTCCAGTCAGATCAGTTGTGCGCAAGACATTCCCAGGTGTCGATGTCATCCGGAAACTTTTCAGTGAGTCATTCAGACCGTCTTTAAAACGTTTCTTTCGGCGCCCTGTCTCAGCTCGCCGTAGAGAAGCCACGTTGGGAGCCGCTCGTCTGACATACGGATGATGTGTCCGGCCCATCATATTCGTGCTTTTTCTAGCAGTGCGTGGATGCTGGGCATGTTAGCACTCGAGAGAACCTCGGTTTCAGTGACACGATCTTACCATCGGATGTGGAATATTCGCCTCAGGCAACCTATGTGGAAGTGGTTTAACCTCCTTGCATATCCAGATTATACAGTCCAACTTTCGCAGGCGTATAATATGAATGCACGGTAGACTTTGTGTTTTGTCTTGACGCTGATGCCACGACGTGGCCACACCATGGATCGCATTCTACCAAATGTTGTGCTGGCCTTTGCTATTCTGCTTGCCACCTCATCGTCTAGGCTGACAGATCCCGACAGTGTGCTGCCCAGATACGTGAGTTTTCCTCGACATACAGCGTCTGCCCGCTGACTGTAGTCGTTGGTTTTGTGAACGTCATGCCTGGTGCTGGTTGGTACATGACCTCTGTTTCCTTGGCATTTATGGTTAGGCCAAAGATCGTGCATGCAGCCGACAACCGGTCAATTCAAACCTGTATGTTCAGTTCTGAATTGTTCATTAGAGCGCAGTCGTCAGCAAATGCAAGTTTCCTGATTGTGTCGCCGGTCACTTTGGTTGTGGCCTTCATTATTATGTGATTGAGTAGCTTGCCACTTTATGGGTATTCCAAGCTCCAGTGATCTGAAAGCTTTAAATCCACATTGGATTTCACAGAGGTGGTGGCTTTGTTGACGGTGTTTGTTGAGCCTGTTTAGCAGTAAGCGAGCTAGGATCTTGCCTGCTACGGAGAGTAGCGATATTCCACGGTGATTGTCGCATTTCTGACGGTTGCCTTTTCTTTTGTACAGGTGAACGATTGAGGCGTCCTTTAGCTCCTGCGGGATTTTTCCTTTAGCCCACATGTGGCAGAATAGTGAAGTGATCCTTCTGGCGAGGAATGGGTCAGCCATCTTATATACCTCTGCTGGCATTGGATCAGCTCCTTGAGCTTTTCTTATAGATAGTGAACGGATTGCCCTGTCCACTTCCTCCTCAGTGATGACTTCATCCAGCGTCATGTCTTGTTCCAAATGCGGCATTCGCTGGATGGCCTCCTCATGTATGGACGATGGGTGGTTCAGTATTTAGCAGAAGTGGTCTGCCCATCTGTCTAAGATCTGAACCGTATCTGTAAGCAGTGCCCCATCTGTCTAAGATTTGAACCTTATATGTTAGCATTGCCCCATCCGCAGTGCGAACTGGAGTGTTACCAGATGGCTGCAGACCACATAGAGCTTTTAGGTCAGGTCAGGTCAGGTCATCCCGTAATCGGTGAGATTGTTGGGGAACACATGACGACATCTTCACAAACCCATGCCACCCCTCTCTGTCAGATGCCGCTTTCCGTGCCTAGTACAACCGCTTGGTGTCATGACCCTCGAACAACATATCGATTTCATCAGATCTTTTGCTAAGCCAGGAGTCTTGCATCTCTCTAAGCCTGGTCTGTACAGCTTTGCGAGCAGTATTGAAGTCCGAATTTGTTGCCGGAGATTGTGTCTCTTTGGTATTCTCTGTGCGCTTCATGTTTTGCATCGAGAAGGCCCTGTATATCCAGATCGTTCTCGTCAAACCAGTCATCATGCTTGCGCACAAGTGGCCTAATGTGTTTAACTGC
>JAVGWX010000242.1:0-69830 GCA_036924085.1 Ariolimax columbianus | reverse complement strand
TTCCCTCACTATATTAGACGCCAATGCCAGATGGCTCTCGACGTTTTACCCCGGTCTTAACCACAAACAAATTGGCGGGAGTCCGCTTAGTGTTCTCAACGTACTTGAGCTATCTTTATACATTGATCTGAATCAACAAGGTAGCTTGACTGACTGGCAACACTACTGACAAACAAACATTTGCAGTGCTGCCCTCAAACAGTTGTTATATCTGTATAAAGCATTAGTTAGACCTAGATTGGAGTACTGTGTACAGGTCTGGAGTCCTTATCGTAGAGTGGATATAAACATCCTGGAGTAAAGTAAAGTAACCCATAGCATTGCTGCCGTACAGGGCTAACACTTCTTGTTTGCGAACTCACATTTCAAAGGCTCGGCTATATGAGGGCGGCAGCCATCTCCTCTCCCTCGTCGCTTTTACTTCCCGGACTGAACCGGTACCACATGAAGGCTGGGTCGACCCCGGAGCTGTTGCATTCTGAAAAAACATTTCCGCCTCAACTGGGAAATGAACCCAGGACCACTCAGATGCGAAGCAGCGCGCTAACCTCTTCGCTACGCGGCTCCCTAAACATGCTGGAAAGGATATAAGAAAGAGTGACAAAGCTGATAGTGGGATTCCAAAATTACAGTTATGAGGAAAGACTCAGAAAAACCGGCCTACAGTGTCTAGAAAAGAGAAGAATTCGTGGTGACAATACAGGTTTATAAGATGATCAGAGAAATGGATTAATTAGACTATAACAAGTTTTCCAAATACAACCACCGACAAGAACAAGAAGGCATGACTACAGATAAACAAAAGAAATGTCCAGATTAAATAGTACGAAATATATTTTTAGTCAGAGGGTGGTGAATGTTTGAAATCCATTGTCACAGGAAGTAGTGGAGGCAGGGACAATTAATGCATTCAAGAATAGACTAGATGCGCATAGCTTTGACAGCAAAGAAATGTAAATGAAACTGGTTGTATACAGACTCTGCAGAGTCTTCTAAACCAGTATAAAGACGTTGAGTTAAGTTAAAAGGCCAGTGATATTACGGAACTCAAAATATTCAAACTTTAGGTTGTTTTTTCTTGTTTTTTTTTTTAAATGAAAGATTTGCCTTTCTGGATTCTACTGGCGAAGGCACACCATTTAGTCATCAAGTAACCACATCTTTTTCCCGCACAAAAATAGAAGCTCACTTTAGGCTGCTCTCAAAGCTGTACCCCGGTCTTAACCCTAAACCAATTTGTGAGTCTGGTGTTCTTGTCGCCCTTTGCCTATCTTTATACATTAATCTGAACCAACAAGATAGCTTGGCTGACTGGCAGCACTACCGACAAACACAAATTTGCATCGCTGATTTCACACATGAGTTGTTCTAAAGACTTCAGGGAGGTCATACGTCTTAGTGCGAACTGGAATTGAAAGTTCTCCAACTATTGAGTCTTTTTTGTGTGTGTTTTTTTTTTAGTGGTTTGATTACAGGTTTATCTTTATGGATTCTACTGGCGAAGGGACGCCTTTTTCAACCCTAGACCATAGTCCTTTGGGTAATACCAGGATGTATTGGCCAGTGTATGGATGGGTGTATATGTTTGTATCTGGTAACCTACATTAACTAACCCATCATTCCAACCCTACTCTACGCCTGCGAAAGCTGGACTGTGTACTCTGGGCATGCAAGGAGGTTAAACCACTTCCGCACAGGTTGCCTGAGGTGAATACGCAACATCCGATGGCAAGATCGTGTCATTGACATCAACTGCTGACATGCCCAGCATCAATGCACTGCTAGAAAAAGCACGACTAAGATGGTCCAGACACCTCGTTAGAATGTCAGACGAACAGCTCTCAAAGAAGTTCCTCTACATCGAACTGAGGGAGGTATGGCGCGAGAGAGGGCACACAAAGAAACGTTTTAAAGACAGTCTGAGGGACTCAATGAAAATTTGCCACATAGATGTCACCACCTGGAAATGTCGTGCGCAAAACAGATCTGACTGGAGAAGCGTAAAATGGGTGTATCTACCAGCGAAGACCACCGTGTTCTGAAACACAGAGCAGACGCGAGACTAGGAAATCACCAGAAGCGGGAACACCATCACCTTCTACAGACCTTGTGTGGCTGTTATGCCTGTTCAGCCACATGCGCACCGACATCCATCAGGGAAAGCTGTGACAGGATGATGTCGACGTTCCTCATCGACAACAATGGACGGCTATAATTATATTAATGACAAACCTGGATGCTGCTGTCATGTCTTTAGAAACAGTCAACTACATTTTGCAGTTGTCCCATTGCATATAACAATAAGTAAGATGGCCGCGCCTGACAGGCTGCCCTTCGACTCGCTCCAGTGTTTGTGTCGTTTTCTGATGTTTGCTAGTTCATGTTTGTATTATAATTGACAGCTCCTTTGCCAGGTGGTATCAAGGTCTTTATTCTGTAGAATTTATGTGCTTTCATTTGGTTATCCTGTTTGTTTTGTTTTATCTTACTGCATTTTTGACTGGCTTAAGCCGTGGGAAACCAGTCCTTGATGGCGTTCAACATCCTGCTTAACTGCACCCTGAAATTCAGCCCAAGTTAATGCTATTCAATGGCCTTCCTGCTTGGACTAAAATTGCCTTCTTTCTGTCCCTGACCACTGAAGGTTACACGATACCTCTCCAAATTTCGTATCAGCACAGTAGGAGTCACGCTGACCCGAAGGTGGACACAATCCAGAGGCATCAGGGGCGGAACAGAAAAAAAACCGGGAGTCAAACATGGACAAAAAAAGCCTGACACAAACATTGGTCCAACACACACTCCTCGCTACTCCCATCCCGAGGCAGTAGAGTACTCGGCTCCACCTGAGGAGTCTGTAGGGATTTCGGTCGACAAGCTACGCATGAACAAGCCCCAGCAGTTGGACAAGGTAGTGGTCGATCGACGCAACAGGCCGTAGATGCCTAGGAGAACATAATTATTGTTCTTATTAACCCATAACATGTGAAGGAAGACTAACGTCTGGTCAAGCAAAATATAATGATCAGACATGTTATTCAGGGTCAGGCAAAACATATTGGTCAACACCCTCACCGTGACTTCCTCGTTACCTTTCATGGAAACGGGCCCTTTTCATTGCAGCCTGGCTAACAAAGTGAGGGATCGACATGATCCCTGTAGTAGTGAGTGACATGCAGATGAAGCCAAGCATAGCACATCCGTCTGGAGGGCCCCGGTTCACCTTCATCAGCACGCTCGGGATGTGTGGAAAGCTACTGCAGCCGGCCACTTAACGTCCTTTTCATGGCTCACAAAAGCGTTAGCCTACTCATTGAGATCATTCGAAATTACAACAACAATAATCCTATATCACACTGACTGAATTAACTGGTTACCTACCACAAGCCGCTCCCAGCGCCAGAACACTTATTTAGCCGCGGCCATAAGCCGCTGTGACCGCCAATGTTTGTTTCATAGTAAAACAAGTTATAAATTTATAGTTTTCCTTTCCGTTTCGGTACGAGATTTTAATTTACCGAAGGGAAGTTGATTTTTTAATCACATGTGGACAAAATCGGATGTTAAAAATTGTATTCTTGTCATAATTATCATATTTTCAAGCTAGTTACCGAACTGTAAAAAATTGTTTATCATGGCAACAAACGATAAGGTCACCAAAAGCACTTGTACGGCTCGTCTAACTATTGAACAGGCTAGAAACTTGTTTCAACAGATAAATAAAACATCTAATGAAGACGAGGTAAGTGAAACAGATGTCGATAATAATGATAATGATTCAATTGATTTTGATGAATACGAAAAAAATAGTAGTGATAGCGAAGATGGTGCACGTCCTGGACCATCAAAATTCCCTTAAAAGGCTAAGACGGCTGCTAGATTTACAAATAGTTCAGTAAAAAATGGAGCTCAAGGAAGGGAACAGGGGCACCAAGTAACTGAAGGTGAAACAACAGGCAGTATTCCCTTTGTTCCAACTCGTGAACCAGGTATGCATGCAAAACTAGATGCATCTTCCTCTGAACTAGATTGTTGGTTTGCCTTGATAACACCAGATGTGTTAGATTCATTGGTATCAATGATCAATGAATATGCAGAATTGAAGAAATCCAAACAAGTTTCTTTACAAAAGTCTACACTTGCAAGTTGGAAGCCTATCACTGAATATGAGCTGTTAAAATTTTTGGCCGTGATTATTGCAATAGGTTTAGGTAAAAAAGCATCGGTGAAGGATTATTGGGCACACAAGCCGCACAACTACAACCCATGGTACAGTCAGATGTTTCCCAGATTGAGATTTGAAATCATTTACCACACCATGATGCATGTTGGAGATGCTGAATCTGTAGGCAAGGACAAAATAGAACCATTCTTGAATTCACTAATAGCAGTTCCAGGATGCATTTTATCCATTTCAGGATCTGGCCATTGATGAAATGGTAATAGGCTATAAAGGACGCTGGAAGCACAAGCAGTACAATGCCTCCAAGCCAAGCAAGTATCACATCAAGACTTTTGGCTTGTGTGATTCTACTACAGGGTATGTCTACTCTGTATTGACATACTTTGGAAAAAACACATCATATCTCCTTTCCAATGACCGTACAAGTCAGGCCACGAAGGTGTTTGATTACCTGCTGCAAGGAATTGGAAAAGGCCACCATGTATTTGCGGATAGGTACTACACTGTAGACACCGTAATTACATATCTATTGAGTAGGGGTATTGATTATACTGGCACACTCAACATCAACAGGACAAATTTTCCGCTTCAGTTGAAGACCATTTCTCTACAGCTCCGAGAAGCTAGGTGGTACAGAAATAATGATGGATCCCAGATATGTGTTGCTTGGCGAGATAAGAAAGCCCAAAGGCCGTGTATTGTTGTCTCCACCAAGACTACAGTTCAGATGGAGCAGGTTACAACTAGACGAGGCAACACAGTTGAAAAACCCAAAGTAGTGCAGCGATACAACATGTGTATGAATGGATGTGACCATAGCGACCAGATGGTATCATACTATGGCAGCTTCCAAAGAAAAACAAGAAAATGGTGGAAAAAAATATTTTATTGGCTCATTGAGGTTTCACAGGTAAATGCTCATATATTATACACACTCTGTCATGCTGATGAGAAGCCTATGCCCTTGAAAGTCTTCAAAGAAAATTGTGATCCATCAGCTGACTGAGAAGGCTGCATCCATCATCCCGCAAGAGGCAGTAACCACAAACAGCAATAAAGTTGGGAGAAAATTCAAAGAAGGAAACAAAATTAAAAGATATGAGGGTGCTGTGCATCTTGTGGATCACTCAGACAAAGACAGGAACTGCATTGTATGCTCAACTCCTGCAAAGAGAGCCCGCACAAATATTTATTGCACTGGTTGCCCAGAAAAGCCACATCTCCATCCGAAGAACTGTTTTAGAGTGTACGATACACATGATCCTGCAGATGGTGCTCACTAAAGACATTGATGTACTGTAAATAAATTGGAGATAAATTATTTTTTTTTAATGTTAATTCTTCCAAAGAAATATTTTTTTTTCTTCAAATGTTTATTTTTCAAAAAATGTTTAATTTTTTCTGATCTTGCCTACATGTGGTTACATTAGCTATTAGAAGTGTAAATATTATCCAATTTCTGTGTTCTTGGATTTGTTTTTCTTATTTTTGGATATACTTTGTGATAACCACCAAGTAAAAGACATTAAATGTTTTGGACATTCAAAAATTTAAGGTGAGTTGGCACTTTTTTTATAATTTTGTAATGCTTTTCTGTTGAAAATAATAATTTACCATTTACAAATTTCCTACTAAAAAATAACACACAATTGTTTTAGATCTATCTTAGAGAACATTCATTTACCTACAAAAGGGTATATCATTCATAAAAATATGTTAATAATTAAGAAAACTGCAGCTAAATTTGTACATACACCTGCAAATGGGAAAATGGGACCTA
This sequence comes from Ariolimax columbianus, assembly GCA_036924085.1. Lineage (NCBI taxonomy): Eukaryota > Metazoa > Mollusca > Gastropoda > Stylommatophora > Arionidae > Ariolimax > Ariolimax columbianus. The sequence continues at coordinate 63,867 of JAVGWX010000242.1, read as the reverse complement.
AATTTAATTCTGCCACATCCTGTTTTTCAATTCAGTAGCTAATCAGTTTTAAAGTTGTGAGTATAAATATATACAAGTTTAAACGTTCAATCTCTCATCACATTGTCTTGTATTCATGAATATTTTCTCACAGAAAAATGCATTGGCTTCAGAACTGGTCTGGGACAGAAATTGACTCAAGCTAAAGACAAATTTATTCGAAGAAGCAAAAGTGAACAGGTGATCATGCTAGCTTCTTCTTCTTCTCCCTCTTTATCGTCTTCGTCTTTTGTGTGTATTATCCCTAGTATGAATCCCGTGCATGAGAAGGGCAAGAATAGCACTACAGCCCCACAGAGAGCATGTCGTAAGAGGCGACTAACTGTTTGACATGGCATAACAGCCGGCCATGGTTAGGTGGTTTGTTAGCAGCAGCATAGATGGCGCCTAACGGGCTGCGGGTCTACTTTGATCTAGTGTTTGAGTCCATTAAGATGGACTCGCACATCAGTTAACCACCCTTCAAGATACTGGTTGTATACCAGTATAAATACACTGTTGTTGTTACTGTTGTTGTTGTTGTTGTTCTTGTTGTTATGGATCCAGAAGCGTCCGGGTTGTCGTCTACTTTTCTCTAATATTTGAGTCTATTAAGATGGCCTCGGACATCGGTTAACAACCCATCGCGGCACTTGTTTCAATGATGCGCAGTAATGAGCTGCTCGAGCCTTGCCTGCTAAGCAGGAAATCCTAATCTCGACTACATCCATCTCAACTACATCCATCTCAACCCAGAGCTGGAACCAGCATAGGGGCATCCACCCCTGTAGAAGTAAAGGCCAACTAAGACTAAGACGATTTGGACATTGGTATGAGATCCATGATTGAAAATTTGCGGACGACACAACTATGTAGGAGTGTCTTATCTATAGCAGAAGTCGATATATTGAGATCAGATTTCGATAAAAATTCGAGACTGTTCTGTAGATGGCAAATGGGGTTTAATATAGATAAATGTACAGTCATTCACATGGGTAGATCTAATATGGAACATTATTACAGAATAATAAGAAAAGGTACCTAGGGGTTATAATAGATCATACAGGTAAGGTGAGTGAGCAAGTCCAGGTAGCAGTGAATAAGGGAAACGCAATGTTAGGAATGATAAAAAGAAATATTAAACATAGGAGTAAGGAAGTGATTGTCAAATTCTATTAAGCATTAGTTATACCTAGATTGGAGTACTGTGTACAGGTGTGGGATACCTATCGTAGAGGAGATATAAACATGCTGGAAAGGATACAAAGAAAAACGCCAAAACTGATAGTGGCATTCCAGAATTACAGTTCTGAGGAAAGACTCCGGAAAAAATGGCCTACACTGAGAAAAGAGAAGAATTCGAGTGGGCAATACAGGTTTATAAGATAATCACAAGAAAGGTTGAATTAGACTGTAACACGTTTTTAACAATACAGCCACCCACAAGAACAAGAGGGTACAGGTACAAAGTAACTAAAGAAAGGTCCAGATTGGATATTAATAAATTTTTAGTAAGTCAGATTGTGGTGAATGCTTGGAATGCATTGCCCTAGGAGGAAGTCGAGGCAGGGATAGTTAATGCATTTAAGAATAGATTGGATGCGCACAGCTTTTACAACAGAGTAATGCAAATGTAACTGATTGTATACAGACTCTGATGAGTCTTCTAAACCAATGTAAAAACGTTAAGTTAAGTTAGTTTAAGAAGATATGTCTTATATAAGTTAGCCTGTAAGTCACATTCCAATAAACAAATTTTGTAAAATTTCCTGCTCCAGTAGATTTTTTTTTATTGTTTCCAGATTTTCCACATAAAATTGTAACAAATTACAATTTTCTGTACTTTATTATACTTTCAAAATCAATAACAAATATGTTATTTCGAATACCAACATTGGTGAGTAGTTTTACTCTTTTGTGCGCCCTGAAAAGGACGTTTCGTGTTGCAGTAGCTTTCCTCACATCCCGAGTTTGCTGATGAAGGTGAACCGGGGTCCTCCATGTGATTGTGCTATGCTTATCTTCACCTGCGTGTCGCTCACTACTACGGAGATCACGGCGATCCATCACCTAGTTAACCAGCCTGCCATAAAAACATCCCGTTTCCAGGAATGGCTGCAAGGAAGCCAATGTGAAGGTCTTGGCCAGTATGTTTTTCCTGACCCTGACGAACATATCTGATCAATATATTTTGCCTGACCAAACTTTAGTCTTCCTTTTCTATAACAAATATAAACTGGATTACATTATTTTAATGTATAAACGATTTATAAATCAGTCTATTTCACCGCGCCTTTATCCATTACTTTCAGCTGGAAGGACTCACTCCTACAGAAGATGGACCATCTAGATCAAAATGGACATAAATGAAAGGATACTCCAAGACCTGCAGAAGGAAACAAGGATAGAGAATTTTAAACAACTGGTTTTCAGAATTTAAGAAATAAATGCAATAAAAATCAATTACCAGTAGTTTGATCAATAATTTAAAGTGAGAAGTAAAAGAGGTCTAGGTTTGAGTGATAGTTATATTCATACAAACATGTATTAATTCATCCATTTTAAGTTCATGACTCAGTGGTTTGCCAATGGTTCACCCATCACTCAGCGGTTTGCCAATGGTTCACCCATCACTCAGTGGTTTGCCAATCGTTCACCCATCACTCAGTGGTTTGCCAATGGTTCACCCATCACTCAGTGGTTTGCCAATGGTTCACCCATCACTCAGTGGTTTGCCAATCGTTCACCCATCACTCAGTGGTTTGCCAATGGTTCACCCATCACTCAGTGGTTTGCCAATGGTTCACCCATCACTCAGTGGTTTGCCAATGGTTCACCCATCACTCAGTAGTTCACCAATGGTTCACATATCACTCAGTGGTTTGCCAATGGTTCACCCATCACTCAGTGGTTTGCCAATGGTTCATCCATCACTCAGTAGTTCACCAATGGTTCACCCATCACTCAGTCGTTCGCCAATGGTTTGCCCTTCAGTCAGTGGTTCGCCAAAGGTTCACCCATCACTCAGTGGTTCGCCAATGGTTCACTCAATAGTTCGCCAATGGTTTACCCATCACTCAGTGGTTCGCCAATGGTTCACCCATCACTCGGTAATTCGTCAATGGTTCACCCATCACTCAGCAAGTAGTCATTGGTTGGTTTAAAATTCAGCGTATGCTTGTAATTTAAGTAGTTAACTTATCTTAAAAGTTACAACATAAATCTACACCACGACACGACTTCAACACAGTCGGACACAGTAAACACTATCCTGACCATAAAACAAACAGTATCATTTATTACACGAATAATCATTGCACAATATCAACAATATCAACAAAAACCAAAGAATTTCTAAACTTAATAATCACGTTATATATATATATACAGTTCTGCCGCGCAAAGAACAGGAGTTGGACTTTGTTGCCAGAGGCTAAATAAGACGCACGCCATGGGAGCATTTAGTTGGTGTAGGTGTGCGTTTTGACAAACAAGAGAAGGGCGGAAGTTGAGTCACCTTAAAACCAATAATTTTGGGCAGATGGGACTCGAAAGCCTGGGAAGGCAGCTCATCTAGGAGAAGGAAAACTTTGCATTCCAAATCATCTGAAGCCTTGCAGATACGATACTGGCGTTTCTTGTCGGGTTTTGTCAGATATGGCTGTGGAACCTGTTTTCTGATTACTCTGAAAGTTGGTCAGCATCTACCAATCCTGACAACAGACGATGTGCGAAGGAGCATATGCAAGAGGATACAATGCCTTATCATAGAGCGAGGAAAGAGAACATCAGCTGAGTGTTGTGGTAGGGCAGGCCAGGCACTTAGCCTTGGTTGGTAGCTGGTCTAGGAGTGAAGCCCCAAGAGGCGAACAGATAGAGCATTGCTATGCTGATTGGGCAGTATCACCTTTTACTTGGAGTAAACATTGCAGACCGAAAGAGGGACCATACAGCATGGGCAACACATGGTCTCTATATTTGTGTCCGGGCTTTTGTGCTGATATCACAATTACTGTCGTCTGACAAGATGAAAAGAGCCAATGATACGTCTCAACCCAGTTTCTACGTCTATATCTATATCTGCAACAACAACACTTTACAACCTCAAGAAATATTATAGACATCTTCTTCTGCACCCTCACCATCGGATTACGTACTCAGTCGATTTGTGCATTAACACACAATCAGTTCACGAATCTGTACGCTCACACATAAACCATGCAAACTTCCAGACTCACGCTCCAGTCTTCCTGCCAGTCATTTCAGAGCTAGACATGTTTTTATGAACTGTATCATTGTAACAGTAACACTGTAACAGTAACACCGTAGCAGTAGCACTGTAACAGTAGCACTGTAACAGTAGTACTGTAACAGTAACACTGTAACAGTAACAATGTAACAGTAGCACTGTAACAGTAACACTGTAACGGTAACACTGTAACAATGACATTGTAACAGTAACACTGTAACAGTAGCACCGTAGCAGTAGCACTGTAGCAGTAACACCAAAACTCCTCCAGGTGATGGTTTCCTACTGCAAGTTTGTTCAGTACGTGTGTTCAATCATTGAGTTCACTGAGTACATCCACGGATCTTAGACTAACACCCCGGCATCCACAGAATGTCACCTTTCCGAAACTGCCATTGTGAACTGCAGTGTTACTGTTACAGTTGGTCGATGCTTCATCTATCACTCACCAGTTGTCACCAATCACTCACCAGCTGTCATCAATCACTCACCAGTTGTCACTAAATCACTCACCAGTTGGAGAGTGATGACTAGGCAAGCACTCCAAACACTAGTCATCACCCCCCCCCCTCCCCCCTCCCTTTCTAGAAACCAATATAACAGTCCATTACCAGTAAGATCAAGAATTGATAATAAGAAGCACAAATTGAATAGATGTAAGTGATATTCATACAAGTAATTTATTCCCTGTAAGTTCATCACTCAGAAGTTTTCTAATCGTTCACCTATCACTAAATCACTCAGCAATGGTTCATCCATAACTCAGCAGATGGCCACTTGTTCACTCAATCACTCAGCAGTTGGAGAAATGGTAGGCATGCACTTCTTCTTCTTCTGCGTTCGTTCTCAATCTGCCGCTACCAAGTCCTGAACAGGACTTTGCAAGTAGCAGGATGTCGTCCGGAGAATGGAATGCATGGTGTCGCTAGTTTACAGTTTGACTGCAATATTTGCACCTTTCGGTCCGACACATCCATCTTCGGCAGAAGGCGTGTACTAAATGGCAGGAAGGGTGAAGCCTAAGCAAGCACAGTCCCCATTCCCTCCTCGCTCCAGCGGAGGTAAGCAGGTCAGAGATTGGACAGATGATACAGCTGTCCCTGCCCTATTGGCTATTCTCCTGGTTTCCTACAGCAGGTATGCATATAAGTGCCCACTCTCACGTTTGTCTGTGAATGTGTTCAATCAACAATGCCAGCCCTTGCATATGTGTTTTATTCTGAGTCCTCACTGGTGAGTACTTCCACGGATCTTAGACTAACACCTTGGTGTCCACAGACTAACAACCCACAAAATGTATCCTGTCCGAAACTGCTATTGTAAACTGCCAAGTAATTTAGATTAAATATCAGTGATCAATGATGTTCAATCAATAAATGCACAGTGCTAGTGCTACATTGGAGTACAGGTTGACAAGAAGAACCCATCACTCAGCAGTTGGCCATTGGTTCACGCATCACTCAGCAGTTGGTCAATGGTTCAGCCATCACTCAGAAGTTAGTCAATGGTTCAGCCATCATTTAGAAATTGGTCAATGGTTAAGCCATCACTCAGCAGTTGACTAATCGTTTACCGATCACTCAACAGTTGGCCAATGGTTCACCCAACACTCAGCAGTTGGTCAATGGTCCACCCATCACTTGGTCCATGGTTCACCCATCACTCAGCAGTTGACAGCCTGTGGTCATTGGTTGGTTTCAAAATATAGACTATGTGTTATGTTTCACTACACCGTGTTAAGTTGTGTTACAAATGTGGATAAATGTACAGTCATCGACATGGGTTGATCCAATATGGAACATAATTACAGATGGAAATGAACAATATTAGAATGATAGAAAAGGAAAGTGACCTAGGATTTAAATAGATGAAATTGGGCAGTAAAAAGGGCCAATATAAAAATAAATATTAAACAAAAGAGCAAGGAAGTGATAGTTAAACTGTATAAAGCATTAGTTAGACCTAAATTGGCGTACTGTGTACATGTGTGGGGACATTATCGTAGAGGGGACATAAACAAGCTGGAAAGGATACTAAAAAGAGTGACAACGCTGATAATGGGAATCCAGGTGACTTTATTCTGTTCTGTTTCTGTTTCCAAGAATCACTGCACTCCGGGCATACCCATAGGTGCTCAGTCTCTCTCATCAAGTGGCGTAGTAAGGTATGGATGCTGATGGTCCCTGTAGCTCGCTGGTTGTACACTCTCCTGCTCTGTCCTCTCATTCGCCCCACTCCGCTCGAACCTCGTTTAATGTCGAAACTTTGCAGTCTGTAGATTGCTGCTTCATCTATTGCGGAGTCCTCATACAGCAGTCGGTCATTGATTGATTTTAAATGTCACATCTATGACTAAATAAAAAAACGGATAAATTAGACTTAAACAAGTTTTTTTTTCAAAATATAACCACCTACAAGAACAATAGGTTCTTGATATTCATAGCTACAAATTAACTAAAGATTATAAATATTTTTTTGTGATCGTTCTCAATCTCCCTTACCAAGCCGGTTTTGCAAATAGCAGGATGTAGTCCGTAAAACGGAATGCGTTGTTACAGCTTGACTGCGATATTTACAGCTTTCGGTCCGACACATCCGTCTTGGAATGCATATTGCTACAGGACAAGGAAAAAAAAAAATACCACTGTAACATTAACACTGTAACAGTAGCACTGTAACAGTACCACTGTAAATTACTGTTTCCTATTGCAGGTATACGTGTGTTCAATCCGTTTGTTTCAATCGTTTGTTCAATACGTGTGTTCAATCACTAAGTACTTCCACGGACTAACACCCTGGTATCCACAAAATGTCCGAACTGCCATTGTGAACTGCCAATAGCAGCGATCAATGATATTCACTAAACAGTGAATGGATCATTTCTCATTTCCTTCTCGATTCTTCATCATACTTGATCATGTGTGATACAGGTTTGTTGTTGCTGCTGTTGTTGTTGAATGCCCAACATTGTGCGCCCTGATAATTGTGTTAAGTGGCGGGTTGTAGATGAAGGTGGACCATTGTCCTCCAGGCAGTTGTGCTATGATTGACTTTATCTGCACGATGCTCACTACTACGAGAATCACATCGATCCAGATATTGTAATCCAGAATGCTTTGAAAACAATATGTTTCCAGGAACGCTACATGGAAGAGAGATAGTCTATTTCGTCAGTATGTTGTGCCTGACCCTGTTTCGACGTCCTGGTCAGTATGTTGGGCCTGACGCGACGTCCTGGTCAGTATGTTGTGCCTGACCCTAACACGACGTCATGGTCAGTATGTTGTGCCTGACCAGACAAGCATCTCAGTCCTCTGTACAGCTTTTATAGGAACAATTTCTTGGTCTTCTAAAATATGTTTCATCTCCATGGCCTGGATTCGTCTCTTCATTATGTAATATTGTGTTCATATGTTATATTATTATGTCATGTTACGGTAATCCTATGCCATTTCGTGTTATTTCATGTATTTCAATGTCATGACGTGTTATGTCACGCAATTTTTTTTTTCATGTTATGTTATTGCTGTGTAATGTTATGACATGTTACGTTAATGTAATGTAATTTTATGTTATGCTATAATTAGCCAACATCAAATCATTGAGTTCAAGGTCACCATCCAACAAACGTGCCACTGATGTCAATTTCCAGAATACAAGTTATATTAGTTATATATTATTTTATATTTTCTGATTTGATTTTATGTTATTGTTATGCTATGTTATTCCCCAATCAGTCCAACTCCAAATGGAAGAAAGACATGGACGTAAGAAATAGACCTGACCCAATTCACCAGAAACCAACAAAACACCATCTTTCGCCTGCGAGCAGGCCACTGCAACCTATTTGGCAACCTACATCAGCTCAGGATGTTCCATACAAGTGGATGCTCATGTAGAACTTTAGCCCAGACCCCAGAACATATCGTACAGTACTGCCCAGCATACGATACTAAATCTAGCCTGAGAGCGCTGTGGGGCTACCACCCGGACCTGGGGAGGACTGTGGACTTCATCCGACACAACTACAGATCTAGCATGACCAAAAAGCCTCAAAGCCGCAGAAGACGATGTTATTTTATGTTATTTTAAGTAGCTGCACTGTTAAATTACATGTTATGATGTGTTACTTAGAACCGACATCACTGCATTTCACCTGTTTACAGATGCCCTGAACGTGATTACAGCAATAAAAAGCCATAACAATACAGAACTTAATGACTCTGTCAACTATGCCAACAGTCTGCACCAGAAAAAGGAGTGGTACAGTGGGTTCAATCCCACTGTAACATCCTTCTTCTTCTTCTTCTTCTTCTTCGTACGCTGTCAAACGTCAATCTGTATTTTTTTCGAAAAAAGCAGCGGTCATCCTGAGGCTGTCGACACTGCCATAGAGCTTGTCTAGTGTTGCCACTGGTGATGGCCGCATGTGCTTTTTGTGGTCCTTGTATGTCGGGCAGTTTTGTAGCAGATGTTCAGCGGTCATTTTTCCGGTACCACAATTGCATTCGTCAGTGCCACCTATCTTCAATTTATTGAATAGGTGGTACCTCAGCCTGTTGTGGCCTGGGCGAAGTCTGACCACGACCTGCTCTCTTCTGTTCAACTGGTAATAGGCATCATTATTTGTGTAGCAGTATGTTCTGTTTCCCATTTGGCCATGTATCTGGCTCTAATAAGCCTTTTGGACTCTTCGTAGGTCACACTAGAATCTGGTTGTGATAGTCTTGCACCTTATTTTACCAGTCTGTCTGCCTCCTCGTTGCCTTGGATGTTAGTGGCATAGAACCCACTGTACTCTTTTTGGTGTGAACTGCTGGCATAGTTGACAGAGTACTGCTCTTAAATCATTAAGTTCAGTATTTTTCTCGCTTTTTAGTGCTGCGACTATGGCCAGGGCATCTGTAAACAGGACTATCTGGCTTTCATTTCTTTTGCCTGTCAGCATTGTACCTCAGGGTTATTATGTCTCTTCTTTCTTTTTTCAGGCTGGCTGTTCTTGTTTGCAATACCTGGTACATTTTCTACCACCTCCGGAAATATATGCTGCTTCCAGGTAGGTTTGCGTACAGTAGGGATGGGCTTTGGTGTTGTTAATGTGTTCATAGGGTCTTCGCATAGTCTCTGATGCATTTGATGGTCTGTCAGTCTTATTATTTTCTCTGCTTACTGCTGGGCTCTGAAGTCTCTTCTGTCGGTCATGGATTGCAGATTTGTAATCTTTTCAAGTTCTACAATTGGCGTTGACTTCATGACTCATGTTATAACTCTCATGGCTTAGTTTTGAAGTTTGCAAATTTTGTCAAAGTTTACCTTTGCTGCTGTTGTCCATGCCGCAATGCAATACTCGAGAACTGGTCTCACTCTTCCAGTGTACAGTTTCTTTAGTATACTTTTGTCTGCTACCCAGCATGTGCCAGCAAGTTTCCTCATGATTGCCATTCTTTGTCTGGCTCTCATTCGGTTTCTCTCGATCTGACTTTTCCATGTCATGCGCCGATCAAATGTGACTCCCAGGTAGTTTGGGTTATCGTTTGGCCGCAGATATTTGCCGTTAAGACTTATTTTGATGTTATGTGGTTTGTTTGAAAGCGACAATATCGTACATGTTGTTTTTTCCTCATTTAGTTTGACCAGCCGTGAGTTCGCCCACTCCTCCAGCCCTAGCTAAACGTTATACAACATACCTACACTCAGGACCGATACCTCCAGTCTCTCGTAACTCCAACACAATACGTGTCTGCATAGAAATGGAGACGATGGACGCATTGGAAACTTCCGCCTGTCTAGGTCAACTCTATACAAAATGTATACTCATCTGTCCCGGTCAACTCAATACTAAACGTATACTCGCCTGTCTCGGTCAACGCTGTACTAAATGTATACTGGCCTGTCCCGGTCACCTCTATACTAAATGTATACTGGCTTGTCCCGGTCACCTCTATACTAAATGTATACTTGCTAGGATCCGTCACCTCTATACTAAACGTATACTCGCCTGTCCCGGTCACTTCTATACTAAATGTATACTCGCCTGTCCCGGTCACCTCTTTACTAAACGTATACTCACTAGGATCCGTCACCTTCTCGAAGCCGCGCAGCCGATCGAACACCGCCATGGACCACATCTCAATCTACTGCTGTGTAATTGAAACACCCAGAGAGAACCAAACTCCTTTAATCTTCACCTTTATCGATTTAAAGAAAGCATTTGGCTCTGTACAGCCACTTTTCGTCTGCCACTCGCTGCTGGACCAAGGCATTGTTTCTGACTATGTCAAAACCCTTGCTAACTACTACTGAAGACTGTACGAAAACCTGTCACCACTTTCAAAGACCGTTAATAGTATCCGACCAGAAAGGTGTTTGCCAGGGAGATATTGTCGTAGCAAGATGATTTAGTGCCCATCACAGAAACAAAGACCTGAACCAGATGGTAGCTATGCTTCATAAAGTAGGGAGAACAACGGGCCTCGAGGTGAATATCTCGAGAAAATGTAAATAAACTCTGGGAAAATATATCCTTGGGAAAATATATCCTATGCCAAAAATTTAAACGATAATGTTGCTATCATCCAGGCAGCAAAGAAATCAATTCCACGTGGAAAGCGGAAAATCTATTAACCCTATTGGGGCAATAAACTAGGGAAAATGCACAAGGAACTAAGTGAGGCAAGAGATACCATGGAGAAAAAAATCCTTTAACAAAAAAACAGGGAAACACAGCAAAATTAAAAACACATTCATAAAGAAAAAGAAGGGTGAGATCCAAAGAAATTGGCAGAAAAAGACTGAAAGCCTCAACATGGACAGGGATACAAGTAAACTCTGGAAGCTGATAAGAGCCTTTAATGAAGAAACCAGAGGGAGTCATGGGAAGACACTCATTAAGGAAAATGAGAAACATCACACAGGGAAAATGGCAGCAAACATCCCGGCTGAATTTTTCAGAGGGGGGTACTACAACATTGACACAAGAACGCAAAGTAGAGGTCAAAAAAGAGAAAAAAGAAAACCTGAAGACACAGAATGCAGATCCATGAATGAAGGTATCATTCAAAATAGTAGAGATAAACACTGCTATTCAGAAACTGTAAAAAAACAAGAAAGCTCCAGGAAAAGATGGCATCCCAAATGAAATGATTAAAAACCTAGATCAAGGGTCAAGAATAAAACTCCTTAAAATCGTAAATCAATCATGGAGCACGGGTAGGATCCCAGACCAGTGGCGGGAGGCTATTATTATCCCAATCAGAAAACCACAAAAAGGTCAAGGCAAGCAAACGAAAGCTATAGGCCAATAAGCATGCTCAGCTGTGTTGGAAAAGTCATGGTAAAAATGATAAACGACTAATAAAACATCTGGAAAAAAACCAGCTCCTACTCAATTCACAGTCGGCCTTTAGGCAAAACCGCAACAGCAGACCAACTAGTGTACCTAACCCACAAAATAGAAAACGCATTCCAGGGTAAAGAAAAAGTACTTGCGGTCTTTTTGGATATAGCAAAAGATTTTGACAAGGTATGGAGAGAAGGACTCCTCCTAAAACTATTAAACAATAACATAGAAGGGAGAATGTACAGCTGGATACAAGACTTCCTCTGACGCAGAACAACAAGAGTCAAATCAGATGGATCACCGAGCCATAGAATAACTCTCCAACAAGGCGTACCCCAGGGAGGAGTCATCTCTCCAACCTTCTTTATCCTGGTCATAAGCGACATAGCGGGAAAACTCCCAAAGAAAGTATCCAGTGTCCTACACGCTGACGACTTCGCAATGTGTGAGTGCTGCAGAAAAACTACCAACAGCTAAAAAAAGAATGCAGACAGCACTGGACACTGTTGGAAAATGGGTTACAGATTGGGGATTGCAGATTAACATCTCAAAGACAGTCACAACATGCTTTTAACTGTCCAACACCAAGGAAGAAACAAAACTTAATCTAAATGACAAAGATCTTGTACAAGAAAATGCCCCTGTGTATTTCGGAATTAAAATGGACAAGAGAGACACATGGAGGAAACACATACAGAAGATAGAACAAAAAGCAACCAGAAAACTATCCCTCATGAAGAAGCTGGCCGGAACAAGCTGGGCTGCAAATAGCAACATCCTTAAAAATGTATTCACGGGCACAGTCAGGCCAGAACTTGACTACGGGATGACAGCCTGGACCACACCATCAAAAACAAACACGGAACGCCAAAAAATTCAGGCTTATGGATAATAACAGTAGGAATGGCTTGGCTTGGCTTCGTTTGTTCTCAATCTCCCACTACCAAACCCTTAAAGGGCTTAAGTAGCAGAATGTAGTCCAGAGAACAAAATGCGTTTTGTCATAGTTTACAGCTTGACTGCGATATTTGCACCTTTTGGTCCAACACATCCGACTTCAGCAAGCATTTTTTGAGTACCGGGTTAGCATTCCCTCTTAAATCCCTTCTCATTAGCCAGTCTGCCCTGCTCCAGCCTGTTATCTAGGATCATCGCGTGGAGGTGTAGAAGGGTCTTGGCAGCACTGATGTTAGCAGTCAGCTGTGGGTTGCTGACCACTGCAGCTCATGCGCTGATCAGCATCTTCATCCCACAGAAGGAATGAAGACTACACCAATCCAGAAAATGGAAACATATACAAATATAAGACCCCTAAATACCAGAAGAGTGGAAAGAGTATGACATAGTGAAAAGATGCTACGCATGCCTGAACATCCCATACATATCAAACTGAAACACCCAGTTAAAAATAGGCTAAAGAGAACCAGCTTCATCCATATATCCAACCACCTGCACCAAAAATATGGAGAACTAATTCCCAACCAACCTACTGAAATAGAAATGCTAATCAACTATGAAGAGCCAAGCTGCAACATAAACAACATCGAAATAAGTACAGGGATCCCAGGATTCAGAAGAAAAGACCAACACAGTGTTCACAAGCTGAAAATTTTTGCACAAACAATAATTGAAGAGAAATATAATACCAAGGAATGGACTCAGATGGATCAGCAGAGGGGGCAGTCCGAAGCGGGGGAGGAGGCATATTCATAAGACACAAAAGTGTAAGTATAACAGAAGAGACCCTCCCAACAGAAAAGTTGTCCAGAAACCCCAGAGCAGAATCGAGGGCCCTCCTGCGAGCACTAAGAATACTTCAAACAGAAAGGCAACCTCCAACAAAAATAGATGTATTCACGGACTGCAGAGTACTTTTAGAAACTGCACATGTTAACATACCTACCCTGGGCATTATAGTCCTAGCTAGTATCTTACTATGCTACATCAAGTTTTAAGGTCCTATATATAGCATCTTACTATCCACAAGTTAACATGCCAATATCAAGTTTTAATGTCCCACAAAGTATCTATCTAAACACATGGTAACAGTCATTTATATAATAACGTACTGTTAGAATATTAACATACAGATAATAAACTGAATTGTCCTATAACATATCTTACTATCCCATGTAAACAGATGTACACTTATACAAAACTTTACAGTCCTACATACTAATTTGCTATCTGTATATTAACAGACCAATACCAAGCTATATTGTCCTTCAAAATATTGTAGAATCCCAATGTTATCAGACAGAAAGCTTTAATGTCCTACACAAAATGTCACAATCCACATATTAACAAACCAACTCTAGATGTAATTTGCTATACACTATCTACTATCTAGATGTTAAAGACTGATCCAGAACATTGATGCACTACATAGTTTCTTATTGCCACAATGTTAACAAACCAACACAGGGCTTGAATGTCCTATATAGTTTCTCACTGCCACAATGTTAACAAACCAACACAGAGCTTGAATGTCCTACATAGTTTCTTACTGCCACAATGTTAACAAACCAACACAGAGCTTGAATGTCCTACATAGTTTCTTACTGCCACAGTGTTAACAAACCAACACAAAGCTTGAATGTCCTACATAGTTTCTTCCTGCCACAATGTCCTATAGAGTATCTTACTGTCAACAGAAGCAGACCATTTTAGTGTAATACATAATATATTGCATCTACATGTTAACAGGCAGATGCTGAGCTTAACTGTTAAAAATAATATCTTACTGTTCACATGTTAATAGACAAACACCAAGCTTCTAGCATAGATGACCTACGTAGTATCTTACTCTACAACTGTTAGCAGACAGACACCGAGTTTGATTGCCCATGTACTATTAAACTCTTTGCATGTTAACAAATCATTCTTATTTGTTAATGTCCTACATGTTATCTTACTGTCCAGAAGTTAGCAGTCTCATGGCAATCTTTAATGTCCAACATATTGTGTTACTTTTCACATGTTAACAGAACAACAGCAAGCTTTACTTTGCTACATAGCATCATACTATCTACTTGTTAACAGAATGACAGCAAGCTTTACTTTGCTACATAGCATCATACTATCCACTTGTTAACAGAATGACAGCAAGTTTTACTTTGCTACATAGCATCATACTATCTACTTGTTAACAGAACGACAGCAAGCTTTACTTTGCTACATAGCATCATACTATCCACTTGTTAACAGAATGACAGCAAGTTTTACTTTGCTACATAGCATCATACTATCTACTTGTTAACAGAACGACAGCAAGTTTTACTTTGCTACATAGCATCATACTATCTACATGTTAACAGAACAACAGCAAGCTTTACTTTGCTACATAGCATCATACTATCTACTTGTTAACAGAATGACAGCAAGCTTTACTTTGCTACATAGCATCATACTATCCACTTGTTAACAGAATGACAGCAAGTTTTACTTTGCTACATAGCATCATACTATCTACTTGTTAACAGAACGACAGCAAGTTTTACTTTGCTACATAGCATCATACTATCTACTTGTTAAGAGAACGACAGCACGTTTTACTTTGCTACATAGCATCATACTATCCACTTGTTAACAGAACGACAACAAGTTTAACTTTGCTACATAGCATCATACTATCTACTTGTTTACAGAACGACAGCAAGTTTTACTTTGCTACATAGCATCATACTATCCACTTGTTAACAGAACGACAGCAAGTTGTACTTTGCTACATAGCATCATACTATCCACTTGTTAACAGAACAACAGCAAGTTGTACTTTGCTACATAACATCATACTATCCACTTCTTAACACACCAACAGTGAGCTTTCATGTCCTACATATTTTCTTAATATCCAAATGTTAATACACAGCAATCGAGATATAATGCTGTATATATTATCTCACTATCCACATGCAAACAGACCAACATCATTAATAGGTATCCTATATAGTAAATTATTGTTCCCAGGTAAACAGATAAAAATGAGCGGTGATGCCCTACATAGTATTTTACTTTCCGCACATTAACATACCAACACTGAGCTTTATTGTCCTATATATCCTGTTCATACCCAGATGTTAACAGGCAAATACCAAGCTTTAATGTCCTTAACAGTGTCTTACCTTCCTTTTGTAAACAGACAGACACCAAGAATGAATGTTATAATGGGTTCCTGCTATCTCCATGTCAACAGACAAACACCGAGCTGTAATGTTCTAAAAAAATTTTTTCTTATCAAAATATTAATAGACCCACACTGAGCCTTTTCGCAAACAAACAAAAATTATCTTCCGTTCCACAAATAAAGAGATAGCAATCGGCTTAATTATCTTATTATCTGACTATCACTATGGAAAAAGAATGACACCGAGGTTTAATGTCCTATATATTATCTTGATATTCACAACAAGCTTTACTGTCCCATATAGTATCTTACTTTTCACATCTTAACAAACTGACTATGTCCATTAATGTCATGCATTTTATCCTACTAATGACATGTTAATAGATCCACACAAGCTTCAATGTCCTACATTTTATCTTTGAATCCACATGCCAGAACACTGAGCTTTACTGCCATACATATTATCTTGCCATCCACATGTTAATAGACCAGCACCGAGATTTGATACCCTACGTATTATCTTACCATCCCCACGTTAACAGACCAACAACGAGATTTGATACCCTACGTATTATCTTACCATCCCCACGTTAACAGACCAACAACGAGATTTGATACCCTACATATTAACTTATCATCCACAAGTTAACAGACCAGCACCGAGATTTGATACCCTACATATTATCTTACCATTCCCATGTTAACAGATCAGCACCGAGATTTGATACCCTACATATTATCTTACCACCCCCACGTTAACAGACCAGCACCGAGATTTGATACCCTCCATCTATCTTACTATCTACATGATAACAGACCGCCACTGAGATTTGAAACCCTACATATTTTCTTACTATCCACGTTTTAACAGACCACCACTGAGATTTTATACATTACATATCTTACTTTCCACATAGCAACAGATTTAGATGGCCACCAAACTTTACAGTCCTACATAATGCAATAGAATCCATGTCACCATGTTAACAGACTTCATGTTTTAGTGAAATCAGATACCAGAGGACACAGCGCTGAGACAGAAGCTGTGGTGCAGCCACTCCGACCTGGAGGGACACCAGGATTTAATGGTCTACATATTATCTTACTATCCACATGTTAGATACTGAGCTTTAATCTCCTACATAAGATCTTACTATTTATAAATCAACAGATGATAATCAACTTGGAGATTTACTGTCTTGAAAAATATCTTACTACCCACATGTTAGTAGACTAACATAATAATGTTCCCTTAGGCGTCTGGGGCCTGTTACGTCGGATGAACACCACCATGTCCAGTTGTAACTGCATGCTGCCAGGCATCTCACTATCAACATATTAGGAGGCTGATATCAAGTTTAAATCTTCTACATAGTATCTTACTATCCACATGTTAACACATACACAGCAATATTTAAATTCCTACATATTATCTTACTATCCCCAAATTAACCACAATAGTATTACCAACTCTCAAGCCCTTGATCTGTTTGCACACACTGACATTAACAAACAATCTAAACTCCTACTGAGTAAATAGTTGCATAATGGCTGAATCAAAAACAACAGAACCAAACAAAGGGGTTCTGCAAGCAATTTGAGAGCTGCATTTTTAAAAGCCAGTATGAACAGTACGTAAGAAGTATTACCAAGTTTTGGAAATATGTCAATACTGAAGGACTTTACACAGTTGTACACACACGTACATGCAAACGCAAAGCAATATGTGCATGTGTGCGTGAAGGTATGTTTAAAATAATAAGGTATGTATTACTACATTACCAAGCTTTCCATTTGGTGTATGTTAATAGTACCATTACTCGAATAAACTATATGTACACAGAGTGACAGCAAAGAGCAGATTTATCAATACCTGGACTTTAGGAATGTGTACTTTAACATCTGTTTGTTTACATTCGTGAATATGGCATCTTGTGCGTCTGGTGAAATAAACAAGAAACAAACATACACTGGAATAAGGTTCAATTTAATATTTACGTATTTCAGATGTTATGTTATGAATATTACTTCTACATTTATTCAGCCAGTAATGAACATAGAAGATTCCTCCATATGACTAGTGTTATTATAATGATGGTCATGGGTGTCCTGTTTAAAAAAATGTACAGTTTAAAATGTGAATATGTACAATAAGATTAACACTCTACAGTTAGAGAAATTTATAACAAAAAAGTCTACGTACCTTTGCTTATATCTCATTAAATCCAACAATTTAAAAGTAGCACACACACATTATAAGCACGCTTAACTCTCAGCACAGATCTTTGATAGCTAGATACAGTTACATGGCCTAGTAGTGAACTGTATTCACACGGACAATGATTACTTCTCCACAAGGGCAATGTATTCAAAAGAAAGGGATGTAATAAATGCATCACAATAATATACATCATTTAATAATTACATGAAAATAAAGCTAATATTTCTAATAGTTAAGGGTGTGTTTAATGCAGCATACTATGTAAACTTTACTTTTGGGCAATTTCAAAAATGTATTTACATTTTATGGATATTATTAAATTACCTTTTGAAAACAATATGCGAGCCGCTGTTACCACAACAGAGCTAACTTAAACAGGCATCAGCATATATACTAACTCTAACCTTACTATTAACAGCTACAGGAGCAGCCAGTGTTGTCTTCTGCCAGTTACTTGTCTAGTTCGCTCCATGACTTCGACGCCGGTCAAGGTTCAAGGTTCAGCTCTTGTGATAAGCACGGCTTTGCTGTCACAATCGTCGCCGACGAGCGCCCGGGGTCGCGAGCTGTTCCTCCCCATATGTCGTGCACGAGGACGACAACAAGCGTGAGAAATTTGGTCGGGTGGATAATTAACACCTATCGCCTTCAGTGTACAGATGCCAATGTACACGTCCATGTGGTTCTGGTGTAGGGCCATAGCTCACTCGTTCTAGGTTGTACCTGGATAAAGAGGGGAGACGCCCAAGCCAGAATCTCTCACGCAAGTTTTTTATGATGGGATAACTCTTAATATTTTTAATTTTTTGGATTTGTTTGATTGTGTCCCCTAATATAATAATAAGAAAACATTGATCATTTACTTACAAGAAAACAATTAAATAGATCTTTGAGCATACAACCACGAAGGAATTCCATGAGATAAGCAGAAGAAAAGTGTGATTCCCATAGAGACATGTTCAAGGAAACATAAGATCACAGTATATGTACATGGGGAGGTGGGGGGGGGGGTGTGGTATGCTTCTTTCTGGTTGCAACTTGTTCCAGCCAACCCAGCTGTAAATGAGTACCCGATTTACTGTTAGGAAAAATGAGAGAGGGACAGGAATTGGTTCTCACAAAAGTTGATGTTTTTGGTTTGATTTAGAGGTTTGCCTTTCTAGAATCTGTGGAGAAGACTTGCCCTTTTCCACCTCAGACTGTATCCGTTTGGGCGGTATCATGACGTATTGGCCAGTTCATGGAGTCGTGTGTGTATAAGAACAATGAAGATTTCAGTACCTCATCTCTGTCGGTAATGACTGATATGGCAATAAATTTACATATCCGTTATATTGTAAGTCAAGACATCAAGGAAGGGAACTGGTTACCCACATCTCATAAAAGCTGAGCCATCTTATAGTGAAGCTTCTACCACAACATCCCCGACTGCAGTATATTTGTATTATTTGATGTATCCATGAATGTAAACAGCGAGTTGGCTGTGTTTATATTCTGACATTCTTTCCTTACCAAAATCAAGTTTGTTCAGCGGTTTGTCGCTACGGTTGACAGGTGTTCAAGGCAAGTTTTTGTTCGTGAACTTTACTCCCTTGTGTATTTTGTGTTGGTCCTTAACTGGTAGTGCGCGGCGGACATTGGAGTTTCTTAAATGATCTTGCAGTTCATGTTTGTCACACATTAGTTGGTAGCATTAATTGTGGAGAGTACACAGAAACAAGAAGACCAAGGTGTTGAGAGAGAGAGAGAGAGAGAAAGACAAGCAAGATGAAGAACTGAAAAGGAAGGAAAGAAAGATGTAAATTGTTTAATGACTTAATTGATGCAGGTGTTAAAAACGATGCGAGGTAACTGGTTTTAGCGAGAAAAAGAAAAGGTAATCATGTAGGACTCTCTGCTGTCGAGGTTGAAGTGTTACAGACTTCCCTGTACTAGGCCTCGGTTTTTTATGAGGTGGAGTGGCCAACTCCCGTACTCGCCACATTTCCTTCACTGTCACTAAGCGAGGTACAGGTACAGTTATTAACGAGAATATCATTTGATAGAGTTAAGATTAAGTAAACACGATTAGAAAAGTGAATAAGTTTCCATGGCTATATAAAAAGGGTTAGAGTCAAGTGTGTGACTTGATCCATGTCGAGATAGTATTTCTTGTAACCATTGCTCCTGTATAGTTTATAATAATGAAAGAGCCGACATCCTGACTTCAAAAGCCACAACATCATGTTGTTGTTGTTGTTGTTGTCTAATGCCCGCCATAAGTAAGATCACTCTTCTATGCACCGTAAAGGGCGTTCAGAAGCGGTTTGCAACAGCATGTAGGATAGCTGAAAGTAGCTGCTGTTGCCCTTTTGCACTTCCTGTGCCATCTGCGTATCGTAACTCTGGAATTTCGTACCCCCCAATCGGAAATGGGTCGAACATTTCAATATTCACGTCATCTCGAACATGTCTCATTATACATTCCGCATATATGTTGTACAGATACGGTGAGAGGATACATCCCTGTCGTAATCCCTTTTGTACTGCAAACCAATCTGATGTTTGCCCACATACTAGGACAACGGCTTGTTGATCTCGGTATAATGTTTCAATGAGATGGACAATATGCAAAGGAAACCCCATTTCCTTCATGATTATCCACAGATTTTGATGTTTTATCATATCGAAGACCTTGGTGTAATCAATGAAACATGTGTACAGGTATTCATTAAACTCTCTACATTTTTCTCGACGATATTCCTTAAATTGAATATATTCCTTAAATTGAATATGTGGTCCCTGGTCCCTCTTACTTTTCAAAAACCTGCCTGGACTACGTGAATTTCAGATTCAAAATTTTTCTTTATCCTTCTTCATAGGATTCGCAAGAGTATCTTGCTAGCTTGGCTAATCAGCGCGATAGTTCGGTAGTTCATGCACAGCTTCAGGTTGCCTTTATTGGGAAGGAGAATACACATTTTCGTCCATGCTTCTGGCCACTCTGCGCTGTGCCATATCTGTTTACACAGCTTGAGATAGACTCGAGCACTTGCCTCCCCTCCTACTTATATTAGCTCTGCTGTGATATCATCGCATCCTGGGGACTTTCCGTTTTTCAGGCTTTTAATTGCAGAGAGCACTTCTTCCAATGTTGGTTCATGTTCTTTCTCATCCTTTTGTGGGATTGTAACTGAGCGCTTACTTTACAGGCAAATTATGGATCCCACTGAAGTTGACATCCCCCTAAAGTCTGTGCCAGAACAAACCGCTTCGAGAGAGGAACATAGACTATCAGTATACATTCAAGAAAAAGTGAAAGGAATATTAGACTATGATGAACAGAACAGTGTGCAACGTAGAGTAGTGATCCTCAATTTTCTGGATGAAGAATTCCCACAAGACCTTTGGATCAGAGTATGCACAGATGGGTCAGCACAGAATGCAGTAAAGAATGGTGGAGCGGGAGTGTACATAAAATACCCACACAACATTAGGGATACAGTAAAAGTACCAACTGGAAAATTATGTCATACATATGATGCAGAAATACAGGAAATCAAAATGGCAACTGAGAAACTGTTGAACACCAATGTCAGTTCACAACCTGTAGTATTTCTTACAGATGCACAATCAGCACTCCGCGCACTTAAATTTGAGAAACTGCTAGATCTGCAGACTCTACTGTCTGAATTGAGCAACCAGCGCAATATTGTCGTGCAGTGGATACGTTCTCATTGTGTAGTACCAGGAAACGAGAGAGCAGATCGACTGGCAAAGGAGGGTGCTGCAGACAAGCAACCAGATGTGCCAGTTACATACAAACAGAAGATAAGGATGATCAAATCAATCAGATAGCCACCAACAGTAACACCAGACGATTACCATAACATGAACAGACAAGAGCAAACTGTTATGTTGCGCGTTAGAACAGGACACAACAGACTCCGCTGCCACATGTACACAAAAATAAAAATTGGCAACTCAGCCATGTGTACATGAGGACAGGCACCCCAGACAGCAGAGCACATACTACAAAACTGCCCCGAATATGATATACAGAGAAAATCTCACTGGCCCATAGACACAACACTGGAAGAGAAATTGAAGGACCTGTATGTGAACTACAAAAGACAGTGAAGTTTATACAAGAAACAACATTACAGATGAAGACAATATTTTAAAGCGAACGAAAGAAGAAGAAGAAGAACTGAGCGCTTTGTGCTATCTCCATACATGGTTCTTCAGTACTCTCTCCATCTATTCAGCATGTCTTTGGTTTCTGTTAATGTGTTATTCTCTTTGTCATTGATGACATGTGGAAGCGGGTGGAACTCCCTTGTCAGTGTTCTTATTGCCTTAAAAGCATTTCTCCATCTGCCTTGTTGCTGTTAGTTTTCTATATCATTACAAGTTTCCACTGTGTATCTTCTTTTATATTTTTCAGCCGTAAATGGACATAGTAAAGATCAAAACCTGTATATAAACACTCCACTCCACTTAACTTACTTAACGTAACATGACGTGACGTGGCATGGCTCGGCTCGACTCCACTTCACTTCAATACACTCCACTCCACTTAACGTAACGTGACGTTTGCATGGCTCGCTCGACTCCTCTCCACTTCACTCCACTCCACTTAACGTAACGTGGCATGGCTCGGATCGACTCCACTTCACTTCAATCCTCTCCACTCCTCTCTAATCCACTTAACTTAACATAACGGGACGTAGAATGGCTCGGTTTCAATCAACTTCACTTCACTTCAATCCACTCCACTCCACTCCACTCGACTTCACTTCAATCCACTCCACTCCACTTCCCTTCAATCCACTCCACTTCCCTTCAATCCACTCCACGTCACTTCAATCCACTCCACTCCACTTCAATCCACTCAACTCCACTCCACTTCAATCAACTTCTCGACTCCACTCCACTTAAATCCACTCCACTCCATTCCACATTAATATCCACTCGAATCCACTCCACTCCACTTCAATCAACTCCACTTCACTTCAATCCACTCTACTCCACTTCCCTTCAATCCACTCCCCTCCACTTCCTTTCAATCCACTCCATTCCACTTCAATCCACTCCCTTCCACTTAACCTAACTTAACGTTACGTGACATGGCTCGGATCGACTCCACTTGACTTCAATCCACTCCACTCCACTTCAATTCAATCCATTCTACTCCACTCAAATCGACTTCAATCGACTCCACTCCACTTCCCTTCAATCAACTCCACTCCACTCCAATCCACTTAACGTAACGTGATGTAGAATGGCACGGTTCAACTCAACTCCACTTCATTTCACTTCAATTCACTCCACTCCCATCCGCTTCACTTCAATCCACTCCACTCCTCTTCCCTTCAATACACTCCCCTTCACTTCAATCCACTCCACACCACTCCACTTCAATCAACTCCACTTCACTTCAATCCACTCCACTCCACTTCCCTTCAATCCACTCCCCTCCACTTCCTTTCAATCCACTCCATTCCACTTCAATCCACTCCCTTCCACTTAACCTAACTTAACGTTACGTGACATGGCTCGGATCGACTCCACTTGACTTCAATCCACTCCACTCCACTTCAATTCAATCCATTCTACTCCACTCAAATCGACTTCAATCGACTCCACTCCACTTCTCTTCAATCAACTCCACTCCACTCCAATCCACTTAACGTAACGTGATGTAGAATGGCACGGTTCAACTCAACTCCACTTCATTTCACTTCAATTCACTCCACTCCCATCCGCTTCACTTCAATCCACTCCACTCATCTTCCCACCAATACACTCCCCTTCACTTCAATCCACTCCACTTCAATCAACTCCACTCCACTCGAACCTACTCGACTTCACTCGACTCCACTCCACTTGCCTTCAATCCACTCCACTCCACTCCACTTGAATCCAATCCCCTCCACTTAACTTAACTTAACGTAACGGGGCATGGCTTAGATCGACTCCACTCGACTCCACTTCACTTCAATCCACTCCACTTCACTCCAATCCACTTAACTTAAGGTAACGTGACGTAGAATGGCTTGGTTTAAGTAAACTCAACTCCACTTCATTTCACTTCACTTCAATCCACTCGACTCCACTCCACTCGACTCCACTTCATTTCAATCCACTCCACTCCAATCCACTTAACTTAACGTAACGTGACGTAGAATGGCTTAGTTTAACTCAACTCCACTTCACTTCACTCCACTCGACTCCACTTCACTTCAATCCACTCCACCCCACTTTCCTTCCATCCACTCGACTCCACTCCACTTCACTTTAATCCACTCCACTCCACTCGACTCCATTCCACTCCACTTGAATCCACTCCCCTCCACTTTACCTAACTTAACGTCTTTAAACTGGTTAAGACGACTCTATGGAGTCTGTAAACAACCAATATCTTGGTGGGTAGTGTTTACTGATGTACGAGTCCATTTTAATAAATGCAAACACTAGAGCTAAGTAGACCCGCAGCCAGTTAGGCGCCGTATAGCTGCTTTTAACAAACCACCCGAGGAAAGGTACTAATAATTTGGGTACATTTTTAACTTTAATATTATCCGGGCAACGACCGTTAATCCTAATCTTTCCGATTTCCAACTGCCAGGGAGTTTTTAACGTGCTCGATATTAAACACGGGAGTCCGATTTCACTACCCTGAGAAAGGGCGAATTTTAACCAGAAGATCCACGTGAAAAAAATTCCGGTCTCCACCGTAATTCGAATACACTACCTCCGCCACCCGAGGCAGACACCTTACCATGAGACCACTGAGTCGGGCTAACACTTCATATCAGACTGCACTGTTTTTAATGGCACTGCCTATTTATACTTTGACAAATTCACGGAAATAAACAGTGACAGGACAAAGTCTATATACTGGCAATTTATACCGCAACATAATTTCAATTTAATCAATTGTTACCGACTCTGTGTTGTCAATGTCAAACATGGCCGCTGTCCAAGCTACAGGAAAATAAAAGGTAACATGTGAAATAAGATGTCCGAGACAGGTCATCTATGTCATCAAAAAAGACAGGTCATCAACGTCACCAGAAGATACAGGTCATCAACGTCACATGAAGAGGCAGTTCATCAACGTCCTCAGACAAGACAGGTCATCAACGTCACCAGAATTGACAGGTGATCAATGTCACCAAACGCGACAGGTCATCAACATCACCAGAAGAGACTGGTCATCAAAGTCACCAGAAGAAACAGGCCATCAACGTCACCAGAAGAGAAAGGTCATCAACGTCAATAGAAGAGACATGTCATCAATATCACCAGAAGAGACAGGTCATCAACGTCCCCAGACAAGACAGATCATCATAGTCCCCAGACAAGACAGGTCATCAACGTCCCCAGACAAGACAGGTCATCAACGCCATCAGAAGAGACAGGCCATCAACGTCACCCAAAGAGACAGGTCATCAACGTCACCCAAAGAGACAGGTCAACAACGTCCCCAGACAAGACAGGGCATTCACGTCACCCAAAGAGACAGTACATCAACGTCACAAAAAGAGACAGGTCATCAAAGTCCCCAGAAAAGACAGGTCATCAACGTCACCAGAAGAGACAGGTCATCAAAGTCCCCAGAAAAGACATGTCATCAACGTCACCAGAAGAGACAGGTCATCAACTTCACAAAAAGAGACAGGTCATTAACGTCACCAGAAGAGAGAACCTGAGAACTAACTTAACGTAAACCTATCATCTTTAAACTGGTTTAGAAGACACTGTTGAGTCTGTATACAACCAGATTCTTTTACTTTCACTTGATATAAATGAGGTAAGAAAAATTGTGGGAACAACATGCAACCAAGAATACATGATTAGACAGAAAGTAAATTGGTTTGGTGCCATCTCACGAGAATAAAACCAGATCTGCTGCCCTTAAAAACATACAGCAGTAAGGGATTGAGGCTCATAGCATAGAGGAAGACCACTAGACAAATGGATAGAAAACATCGAAGACATCATATACCAGCATAGGCTCCCAACAGCCACAGCAACATATCTGACGAAAGAGCGAGACCTTCATCTTCCCACGACGCTTTATGGCATCCGTGGAAGGATAAAGTCAAGAATCCTATACCAGCATCGGCTCGCAAAACAACCACAGAGACACATGTGGCCTAAGAGCGAGACCTGCATCTCCCCACGGCGCTTCACGGCATCAGTGGAAGGATAAATGCAAGTATCCTATACCAGCATGGACTGTCAACAACAACAGAAACACATCTGACCCAAGAGCGAGATCTGCATCTCCCCACGACGCTTCACGGCATCAGTGGAAGGATAAATTCAAGTATCCTATACCAGCATGGACTGACAAGAACCACAGAAGCACATCTGACCCAAGAGCGAGACCTGCATCACCCAACTGATAGCATGAAGTGTAGTCAAGTATGTAATTGCATGCTCGGTGGATGTCCTTGCCGTCAGTAGCTTGCCAGTCTGTGATGTTGTACATGAGTATTACACGTCCGTGATATGATGTTGTCCCTTTAGTGGACGGAACATGTTGAAATGTTTTGGATTAGTTTATGCTTTAGGGGCCTTTATTAAGGGTCTGGACTGAATGTTGCAAGTACATTGAAGAAGGTTAAGGTAGGAAGAGAGAGAGAGAGAGAGAGACAGAGAGAGAGAGAGAGAGATATAAATATATATAGATAGATAGATAGATAGATAGATAGATAGATAGATAGATAGATAGATAGATAGATAGATAGATAGATAGATAGATAGATAGATAGATAGATAGATAGATAGATAGATAGATAGATAGATAGATGAATGGATGGATGGGTGGGTGGGTGGATGGATGGATAGATAGGGAGATATGGAGAAAAAGTATATCGATCCCTGATATCAAAACGGTTCAGTTGTAAATTGGTACATCTCTTAATGCCAGTGTATAAAATGTGACGAGTAAGGGAGCTGTTCATCGCAGCTCATAAAAAGATGTCGCCTGGTACAGAGAAGTCTCTAACACTTCATCCTCGACAGCAGTGACTACTACCACATTACTTTGGCCTTTTGTCATCATCACCGTACATCTTCTTTAACTGCTCTACCCATAAAACGCTAGAACGGTGTACATCTCTATCTCTGCATTCTCTATCTCCCTCTCTCTCTCTCTCTCCCTCTCTCTATCTCTTTTTCATTCTCTCTTTCTCTCTTTATACTGCTTTAGAAGACTCCGAGACGTCTATACACAACATGGCCGTGCACAGCCAGTTTATTTTACATTCATTTGATCTAAAAAAAAGTTTGCGCATCAACTCTATTCTTGAATGCATTAATTGACACTGCCTCCACCATTTCCCGTGGCAATGCATTCCAAGCATTCAACACTCTCTGACTAAAGTATTGTATGGTATCTAATCTGGGCCTTTCTTAAACCAATGTGTGGATGAATCCTCTTGTTTCTGCCACCGGTTGTATTTTGAAAACTTAGCATAATCTAATTTATCCATTCCTTTGATTATCTTATGAACCTGTATTAAGTCACCACAAATTCTTCTTTTTTTTAGACACTGTAGGTCAGTTTTTCTGAGTCTTTTCTCATAACTGTAATTCCGGAATCCCACTATACGTTTTGTCGCTCTTTTTTTGTATTCTTTCCAGTATGTTTATATCCCCTCTATGATAAGGACTCCACACCTGTACACAGTACTCCAATCTAGGTCTAACTAATGCTTTATACAGTTTGACTATCACTTCCTTGTTCCTATGTTTAATATTTCTTTTTATCATACCTAACACTGTATTTTCCTTTATCACTGCTACCTGGACTTGCTCACTCACCTGATCTATAGGATCTATTTTAACCATTAGGCCTCTTTCCTTTTCTATCTTCACAATAGTGAAGTGTGATTCACACACCTACGGACACCCGCATATCGACATCTTGTCAGACAAGCTGCCTTGAAAACAACCTGTTCCCAGGGACGATACATGGAAGGGAGGGTGTGGTCTTGGTTAATATATTATGCTTAACCCTGAAGAGCCACTCTGGCCAGTATGTTGTGCCTGAATCTGACGCGCAGCTCTGGTCAGTATGTTGTGCCTGACTCTGACGCGCAGCTCTGGTCAGTATGGTGTGCCTGACTGACGCGCAGCTCTGGCCAGTGTGTTGTGCCTGAATCTGACGCGCAGCTCTGGTCAGTATGTTGTGTCTGACTCTGACGCGCAGCTCTGGTCAGTATGTTGTGCCTGTCTCTGACGCGCCGCTCTGGCCAGTTTGTTATGACCTTTTAAAAACAATCGCTACAAAAATGACCTGAATAAATCTTATTTTACATTACAAATAACTTACTTTACCTTACAAATACCTTACTTTTCCTTATAAATAGCTTACTTTACTTTACAAAAAACTCATGTCACCTTACCAAGAACTTACCTTACAAAAAACGTTGTTTACCCTACAAATAACTAACTTTACCTTACAAATAACTCACTGTATCTTACCAATAACTTACTTTACAAATAACTTACTGTACTTTACACATAACTTAATTTACCTTACAAATAACTTACTTTACCTTACACATAACTTACTTTACCTTACAAATGACTTACTTTACCTTACAAATAACTTGCTTCGCCTTATCAATAACTTACTTTACCTTACCAACAACTTATTTTACCTTACAAATAACTTACTTTACCCTACAAATAACTTACTTTACCTTTCTGATAATTTACTTGGCCAAACAAATAACTTACTTTACAAATACATTACTTTACCTTACAAATAACTTACTGTACCTTACAAATAACTTACTTTACCTTACAAATAACGTATTTTACCTTACAAATAACTTACTTTACCCTATACATAACTTACTGTACCTTACAAATAACTTACTTTACCTTACAAATAACTCATTTTACAAATAACTTACTTTACCTTACAAATAACTTTCTTTACCTTACAAATAACTTTCTTTACCTTACAAATAACTTTATTTACCTTACAAATAACTGACTTTACCTTACAAATAACTTACTTTACCTTACAAATAACTTACTTCGCCTTACATAACTTACTTTACCTTACAAATGACTTACTTTACCTTACAAATAACTTTTTTCGCCTTACCAATAACTTACATTACCTTACCAATAACTTATTTTACCTTACAAATAACTTACTTTACCCTACAAATAACTTACGTTACCTTACAAATAACTTACTTTACCTTACAATAACTTACTTTACCTTACAAATAACTTACTTTACCTTACAAATAACTTACTTTACCTTACAAATAACCTACTGCCCCCTACAAATAACTTACTGTGCCTTACAAATAACTTACTTTACCTTACAAATAACTTACTGTACCTTACAAATAACTTACTGTATCTTACAAATAACTTACTTTACCCTACAAATAACTTACTGTACCTTACAAATAACTTACTTTACCTTAGAGATAACTTATTTTACCTTACAAATAACTTACTGTACCTTACAAATAACTTACTTTACCTTACAAATAACTTACTGTACCTTACAAATAACTTTCTTTACCTAGGGACAGGGGGCACTGAGACACCAGTCCAGTCAGGCCCTGACCAGGACGTTACGTCAGGGGCAGGTATACTACACTGACCAAGACCACAATTTCTCTTCAATGTAGCTTTCAATGGAAACATGTTGTTTTCAAAGCAGCTGATTGAGGAGATGTGGATCGGTGTGATCCCCGTAATAGTGAGCGCCACGCAGATGACGCGAAGCATAGCACAACCGCCTGGAGGACCGCGATCCACTTTCATCAGCATGCTCGGGATGTGAAGAAAACTACTAAAACCCGCAACGTAACGTCCTTTTTAGAGCGCACAATATAATGATCCTACTTCTTGTAGGCATTCAACAACAACAACAGCAACAACAACAACAACAACATCAACAACAATAACAATAAAAAAACACAAGCTAAAAACTTGAAATGAAGAAGAAAGTTGACACAAGCATAATCAAATGATTCTTCTTCTTCTTCATCGTACGCTGTTTATAGCGATATACGTTGCACTGTTTTAGTTTGTTACGCCTGTGGCTCCGTGCATCCGATTTCAACAGGCGTTTCTGTAGGGATGCCCTCTTTAGCCTTTGGCTGTCCCTAGCCTATCTGCAAGGCCGCAGTTGTTTTTGGTCAGAGTTGTCTCTCTTAGGGAAGTTGTCTTGCAGGACTATCGAGTCTTCCCCACTCGTGTCTATAGGGTTTGGCAATGATATGATATGATGGACTATGTACTATTTTGTACTATCCCAGAGGAGAGGCAGTCCAGTGTGACTGTGTCTCAGGATCGTCACGTCCTGCCAGAAACGTAGCATATGCATGTGAGTGAGGTATCTCTTTGCTCCCTTCATTTTCTCGGCTCTTCTGCAGTGATGGTACGCCTAGCATTCCCCGCCACCTGGGAGGTTGTCACAATAGGACAGAGGTGCAATGTCCGCTGGACTGCATCTCTTCTGCGTCCATTGGGATGACTGATAGTAGACAGAGGTAAAGAGCGAGGCAGGAGTGCTTTTAACAAGGTGCATTTCTGCGACTCGACCGGGCCGGGCTGAGACGCGAGCCCCATGTCCCAACCATATCGTAGCCTCCCATCACAGCGGTGCTGAGATTTTGGGCGGGAATCTGGCTTAGAGGCTTTCGGCCGTAGTCCCTCAGATGGTAGCTTCGCACTATTGGCTTATCAGCCAAGCACGTGGACCAAATGTCAGCGACCTGCGATTCCTCTCAAAGGAGTGCATTTAACCAAGGGACAAGCCTGGAAATGTCACGGAGATGTTGTTCTCCTGGTGTGCGGACATATCTCATGATCAAGAGTTGCGTCTCAACAGTTCACAGTGAGGTGACTGTTCTACTGCTTACGACACCCCGACCGAGAACTAAGTCTTCTACTAGTGGTTTCACACCTCATCGCCGTATGGGGTGAGTATCGAGCAGCTTCCCGCCCACTTTAATCGGCGAACGGCAGAGACCTCTTTCTGCGGCTCGACCGGGTGGGGCTGAGGCGCGAGCCCCAGGTCCCGACCATACCGTAGCCTCCCATCGCAGTGGTGCTGAGATTTTGGGCGGGATTCCGGCTTAGAGGCGTTCGGCCGTAATCCCTCACATGGTAGCGTCGCGCCATTGGCTTATCAGTCTAGTACGTGAACCAAATGTCTGCGGCTCCTCTAGAGCAAGATTTCCGTAGCAAAGCCCTGCCACTAGTAGGGTAAAACTGACCTGTCTTCTGAGGGTCTAATACCAGCACCCGTTCACTATTAGACCCAACGAATCAATAGATGGCTTTTTAGTCAATGACCAAGTGTCTTAAACCTGCGATTCTCTAGGGTTAGGCAGGATTACCGTAGCAAACGCTCTTTCATTAAGAGGGTAAGACTGACCTGTCTTCCTTGGGTCTAATTCCAGCACACGTTCCCTATTAGACCCAACGGAAATGCTCTCAGTCTGTCAGTCATTTTACAGTGTTGGTGTGTTGAGTCAAATTAAGCCGCAGGCTTCACTCATGGTGGTGCCCTTCCGTCAATTCCTTTATCGAATACTGGATGCGAGACAATCTAGCCACCGATATACTAGCCCTAGATTTTCGAGAGTCTAATTCCAGCACACGTTCACTATTAGACCAAACGAAAGTGCTCTCGGCCTGTCAATCATTTCAGTGTTGGCCGTGTTGAGTCAAATTTAGCCTCAGGCTCCACTCCTGGTGGTGCCCTTCCGTCATTTCCTTTAAGTTTGAGCTTTGCAACCATACTTCCCCGGAATCCAAACACATTGGTTTCCCGGAAGCTGCCCGCAGAGTCATCGAAGCAACTCCTGCGGATCGATAGTCGGCTTCGTTTATGGTCAGAACTATCTGATCGTCTTCGCGCCTCGGACTTTCGTTCTTGAATAATGAAAACATTCTTGACAAATGCTTTCGCAGTAGCTCGTCTTGCGGCGATCCAAGAATTTCACCTCTAACGCCGCAATACGAATGTCCCCGTTTTCCTGTTAATCATTACCTCCAGTTCCGAAAACCAACAAAATAGAACCGAGGCCCTATTCCATTATTCCATGCACCATTATTCAGGCAGCCGAGGCCTGCTTTGAACACTATAATTTTTCAAAGTAAACGCGCGGGCTACCCGGGACACTCAGCGAAGAGCACCCGCGCGAGAGAGCCGGACGACGATAGAGCAGGAGACAACGGGCAGTGAACTGGCGCGAACCGCACCGCCCGCCTTCTCCTGAGATCCAACTACGAGCTTTTTAACTGCAACAACTTTAATATACGCAATTGGAGCTGGAATTACCGCGGCTGCTGGCACCAGACTTGCACTCCAATAGATCCTCGTTAAAGGGTTTAAAGTGTACTCATTCCAATTACGGGGCCTCGAAAGAGTCCCGGATTGTTATTTTTCGTCACTACCTCCCCGTGCCGGGAGTGGGTAAGTTGCGCGCCTGCTTCCTTCCTTGGATGTGGTAGCCGTTTCTCATGCTCCCTCTCCGGAATGGAACCCTGATTACCCGTTACCCGTTACAAACATTGTAGGCATGTCACGTACCATCGACATTTGATAGGGCAGACATTTGAAAGATGGGTCGCCGGCACATGAGGCCATGCGATCAGCACAAAGTTATCCAGAGTCACCATTGAGGTCTGTTATAAGCCTTCGAATAAACCACCACTGACTGTCAAAGTTGACACAAGCATAATCAAATGTTTCAATTCAGCTCAGTTCATCCCGTAATCCATCAGGTCGTTGGGGCACACATGAAGACACTCCCAAAATCCCACTCCTACCATCTCTGTCTGTCGTCGCCTGACGTATCTCACCGGGACGAAAGCCTGACCACTCAGTGATGTTGTCCACCCATCCTCACAGAAGCCAGTGTCAAAGCACTTTATTTTCTCCTTTATTTGTGATTTCTGTAGAAGTTTGTATATTCTTTAGTTGCTAGTCCCATACACAACCTTCTCCTATTCCCTTTTACGACATTCATTCAACTGCAGTGGCTCTATTCTGCTCTCCCCCAGTAAAGGACATTACAATCGACACAGGGAACAAGAACAGTTTTCAGGACACACACAAGCTGAGAATCCGTATCACAAACCAACCCAAATTTCCCTCCCTACTCCAAGACATTCCAGACGCCTCGCCAGCCTGATACACTGTCGCCTTAAATTATGGTGCTCGTTCCAGCCAGGCTTCACACACGGATTACAACTTGCTAGCCAATTTATCGAGCTCAGATCGAACATTCTTAACACACAGTTCACTTTCGATCGACACAGATAGGTGGCATTAACACCTGTACTGATACGGTCATCTATTTATTGTGCTAGTAAAACGTATAGCAAGCTTACCTTCATAGTTATACTTCGAACAACTTTTTTTTAAACTGCTAGAACTAAGTTGGACCTGCGTTTCTCATTTCATATATTTTAAATTAGAATATGCGAAATTATTTAAAAAATAATACTGTATGTTTATTTATATATATATATATATAAATATATATATATATAAATATATATATATGTATATATATATATATATATATATATATATATGTATATGTGTATGTGTATATTCTGTTCATGTATGTATGTGTGTGTGTGTGTGTGTGTGTGTGTGTGTATACACATATATATATATATATATATATATATATATATATATATGTATATTGTACCGAAAGGTGTAAATATCGCTGCCAAGCTGTAAACTACGACTCAACGCATCCGTTCTCTGGACAAAATTCTGCTACTTACCCTTTCAGGGTTTAGTAGTGTGAGATTGAAAACGAACGAAGAAGTAGAAGAAGATTAGATACTAGAAAATATTTTTTTTAGTCAGAGAGTGGTGAATGTTTGGAATGCATTACCACAGGAAATAGTGGAGGTGGGGTCGAGTGATGCTTCCAGGAATAAATTGGATGCTCATAGTTATTTTTAGATCAAGTGGAGTAAAAGAAACTGGTTGTATACAGACTTTGTGGAGTTTTCTAAACCAGTATAAAGAAGTTAAGTGCATCTGAATCTGCCTTGCCAGGATTTGACTTTAATCACATGAGATCATTTCCCATAGCACAAGTCTGATAGAATCTGCCGTGTCAGTATTTGACTTTAGTCACATCAGATCATGTCTCACAACACAAATCTGATGCTGTTGATGTCATAACCACTTGTGATAGACAACTCTTACGCACACAACATCAAACAAATTGTAACTACTGTAAAATGCTAATGAGAAATTTCTTAAATAAATATATCTGCAGGACATAAACAGGTGGTTCACCTGGCTGGAGAACCTGGAGATGATCTCGTCTCCGCAGATGTTGCTGTTAGGTTAGATGACTTCTTGACAGTTGCTGGTGAGAGTCGAGCAATAATAAACAACAGCTTGAACGCCGAGGAAAGGTAGATATTTAATTATAGATTGTTTCGTTTGTGTTTTAACGTGTTTTACATTTACTTACTACTAGGGCAGGAAGGTTAACGTCTGGTCAGGCTGGGAACGGTGTGGGTTAGTGGATCTGTGACACGGATCACAACCAGAAGGTGCTGGGTTCGATCCCCATCACAGCACCGGCCGTTACCCCGGGGAAGCAAACCTTTAGAAAATGCTGGAGGATGCAGACCCTTACATAAAATGTGTGCTGAAGTCGGATTCACTGGACTTACAGGCGCAAAATAAAAACCACAGTGCAACGCACACCAGCAAGGAGATTAGAAAAATTAAGCGAACAAAAAAATGAGAAAAAAAATCTGGGCACACATGTCAGTCAGGGTCAGGCAAAATATACTGGTCAAGACCCTCACCTCGGCTTCCTAGTAGCCCTCTCTGGAAATCGGGTGTTCTCAAGACAGCCTGTCTAACAAGGTGAGGGATCGACGTGATCCACGTAGTAGTGAGCGACACGCAGATGAAGCCAAGCATAGCACAACCGCATGGATGACCCCAGATCACGTTCATCAGCAGGTTCGAGATGTGAGGAAAGTTACCGCAACTCGTCACTTAACATCCTTTTCAGGGCGCACAAAAGAGTGACCTACTTACTGTGGGCATTCGCAAACAACAACAACAACACTTACTTACTTAGTCAAAATAGAACAGGTCACAAACTTCCAGTATCAGGCCTACAGAATTGACAACAATGGAGGCTGCTCAAAGGTAATCAGAAGGAGATTGACAACAATGGAGGCTGCTCAAAGGTAATTAGAAGGAGATTGGCAATGTGGAGGCTGCTACACAACCTGAGAAAACCATGACAGCATACCAGCAAACAAACAAACGTGAACATTTTCAAAACTTGCGTTTTTTCCAATGGCAGTATATGGCTGTGAAGCATGGACAGTCACCCAAACCTCAAGGAAGAAAATCGAGTCCTTCGAGTACAAGTCCTCAAAATACCATGGACCGAAAATTTAAAAAAATGCCGACATTTTACAAGAGTTGGACATAGAGGAGAACTGGTTCATAAATTCCATCATGAACAGAAAATTAAAATATTTTGGCCACATCAAAAGACACAACGGTCTTTATAGACTGGTAATGGAAGGTCTGGTGCTAGACAAGAGAGGCAGAGGCAGACCAAGAAAGTGAGGACACCAAGATGTCAAGGAATGCTTGGGCATGACTCTAGAGAAGGCTGGAGATTTGGCAAGAGATTAAGTTTCTTTTAGTCAGGCTGTGATGGGAGGGACCTTCTGCAAAGGGTATGCTACGTGATGGACTTATTCACTATTGTTCTACGCTCGGGTCTCGTAGCGTCTGATTAGCATAGTGATAGAGCACTTGCTTTTGATGTTAAGATATTGGGTTCAATTCCTGTTACGGGAATGCTCCAGCTGACCCAGATCTAAATAATTGGTACCTGACTTACTGTTGTGATGAAATGAAGTGAGGAAGAGAACAGACCAGCTCACGACATAGACAAAAAGTGGCCTAGTTCAATGAAGTCTCTAACACTTCATCGCTGCTGTCAGTGTCTGCTAAAGGAGGGGGGGGGCGGCTAGGAAGATAAGGTAGAACCTAATGATGATTAAATAAATAGAAGAAGAAAAAGAAGAAGAAGAAGAAGAAAAAAAGAAGAAGAATTACAAGAAGGAAAACCAGAACACAAACTAATAAAGTCAAACAGACAGACACAAATATATATACATATATATATAT
The DNA here is from genome assembly GCA_036924085.1 of Ariolimax columbianus. Taxonomy (NCBI): domain Eukaryota; kingdom Metazoa; phylum Mollusca; class Gastropoda; order Stylommatophora; family Arionidae; genus Ariolimax; species Ariolimax columbianus. The sequence continues at coordinate 27,721 of JAVGWX010000242.1, read as the reverse complement.
GCATGAAACAATAGGCAAACTCTTGTTTACAGATTACTCTCCTCTGAACAGCAGCTTATAGTTCGTTTTTTTAATTCATAAATAAGGTCCAAAACAATTTTCTAATAGACTGCATCCAAATGATATTTCGCATGCATCATTAGAATTTCCAACACGTTAAGTAAATAATTTATCTCTAAAAAATGTAATTTATTTTGAAGAAAATGTATTTATTAAGCTATATTAAAAGCAATCTCACTGAATTGAACATCATTTTAACATGTCTACGGTTCTGCTGTTTTAAAAATAGATTTTTTACATTCAAATAGGCTGATAAAAACAAATTCCTGATTTTTCGGGGCCAAAATTAGACACTGTTCAGCGCTGAAAACAACCAAGCCCATTCATGGGAATCTGTCGTTCATAATTGCCGATATTATAGTTTGTGGTGTTGTTTTTGTGATATATAGTTGATTTTTCAAAGGTTTAATTGATATCAATTTCAAAATGAGTTTCAAGTGTACATTTATAACAATGCAGAAGGTTACCGTTTTATTATACCAGTTTTTCATCAGGAAATTTAAGATGGGTCATTTATATAGCGATATCCATGACCAAGAGAAACGATCGCAATTTGCGCTTGGTCTGGATAGATGATCCTTTTACCGTTTGATTTGACAGGACTCAGAGTGCACTCATATCAAGCAAGGCAGGAAAAGGACATTTGACGATTTCGACAGAGATGTCTTAAAGCGGGTGATTTTGAATCGAAAAATGAATGTTACTCCCTGGAAACTTAAATTAATATTGCATTCCGACTGCAGTATTGAAATTTCCAAAAGTACTCTTTTCGTAAATACGTATTTGAAGCCCCATTTGTTGCAGCTTGTGAGGAAGACAAATAAAACAAAGATGTATCATATTGACAAAATCATTGAAGAGTACGGTCCCACTTCTCTGCGACTACCTGCATATCATCCGCATTTAAACCCTATAGAACTTGTGTGGGCTAAAGTCTAAGGACAAATTGTCGAACAGAACAAGACATTAAAAATGCGTGTTGTTGAAGTGCTGACACGTGAGTACCTTTCAAAAATATACATTCAGTTCTAGAAGAAGTGTTGAAAATATGCTCCGGAAAGAAAAACAGTACTAGCAACGAGATGGATTACAATTTGTCCAGCCAATATCAATTATGAACCTCTTTGAATCTACAGATTCGGAATGATTAATACTGTGGGTATACTGATTAGCAGAATTGGGTGAATTAGCATATGTTTATCAAAACATTTAAGTGTACATACAATAACAACAAATACATTTGAGTATTCAAATGTTTTAGACAACATAAATTGATATAACATTGGTGTATAATGGTGACCGAAGGGCTGTACTAACTGTTACATACTGGTGCCATTTTTGCAATTGTACACTAAGGGCAACACAAACAATCAATTGATCTATTAAGACATTAAGGAGATACGCCTATGAACAAAATACAACGAGAAATTACGCTGTGTACTGTAAAATCTTGAATTTTATGCCATTTCTTTGCAATAGCTCTAAAAGATCAAATAAATTCGCCGATGTGCAAAATTCTTAACATCTATTGACTAAATAATATCAATGTTTCAGTGACATTGTAATTACAAAGCTGCATGCGAAAAATTATTTGGATTTGACATGTAGTTTTGTAGAAAATTGCCTCGGATCTTGTTCATGAATTAAAAGACAGACTATAGAACAGATAAATGCAGGATGGCATGGACTAGTTTTCTGTGGCTTGTTCCAACTTTGGCTTGACTATTAGTACAAAGAAAACGGAGGTCATATACTATCCAGCACCAGGCACATCGTATAAACAGCCAGTGGTTACAGTAAGAAGGATTAATTATAAGATGTTGGGAAATGTGTCTACCTTGGAAGCACGCTGTTGAGATCACTGACATTGCTGATAAGCTGGCTACTAGAATATCAAAATCCAGCACAACTGTTGGTCGAATGCGCTCGACAGTGTGAGTACGTCGAGGAATTAAGCATAACGACTAAGCTGAAGTTCCACAATGCCGCCATTCTTCCCAGCAAGTTCTACACGTGTAAGAGCTGGACTGTCTACGCTGTAGACGTCAGGAAGCTAAATAGCTTCAACATGACCTGTCTGAGACTCATACTGCATATTTGCTGCCAGGACCATATCACAGATAATGAAGTCCTATTCAGAGCCAACATACCAGGTACTCATACCCTTTTGCAGAAAGCCCAATTGAGATGGGCTGACCACCTAACTCAAAAGTCAAGCGAAAGTTTCCCAAACGGGCTTCTGGATGGCAAACTGAGTAATGAAAGACGATCACAAGGAAGTCTAGAAAAGCATTTCAAAGACAGTTTGAAGAAGTCTGTTAAGTGTTGTCAATTAGACATTACCACATGGTTGTTGTTGTTGTTGTTGTTGTTATTTTTGTTTTTGTTGTTGTTGTTTTTGTTGTTGTTTTTGTTGTTGTTGTTGTTTTTGTTGTTGTAGTTTTTGTTGTTGTTGTTTTTGTTTCTGTTGTTGTTGTTCTTGTTTTTGAAGATAGGTGGCACCGACGAATGCCCGTGTGGTACCGCGAAAATGACCGCTGAGCATTTGCTGCAAAACTGCCCGACATACGAAGATCAGAGAGAGCAGATGTGGACATCACCAGTGGCAACACTAGACAAGCTCTATGGCAGTGTTGACAGCCTCAGGATGACGGCTGCTTTTTTCGAAAAAATAATGGTTACTGTCTGACTGCGTACAACGAAGAAGAAGAAGAAGAAGTTCTTGTTTTTGTTGCTGTTGTAGTTTTTGTTGTTCAATATCCACAATGAGTAAGTTTACTTGTTTAGTGCACCCTAAAAAGGACGTTAACTGGCAAATTCTAGCAGCTTTCCTCACATCCCCAGCATGCTGATATGCTGATGAAGGTGGACCATTGTACACCAAGCGGTGGTGCTATGCAAGGCTTCATCTGCATAATGCTCACTACTACGGGAATCACGTAGATCCACATCTCGTCACCCAGAAAACATTCTGTTCTATGGAATGCTGCATTGAAGAGAGACAGTGGTCTTATACAATATATTTTATCTGACCCTCACGTGACATCCTGGTCAGTATGTTTGTGCCTGACAGGACAAGCGTCTTAGTTCCTCATCACCACAGGTTAAAACCTACTCAATCAGTAATGGAGTTTAATGCACATAAATTTAAGAGTAGTGCTAATTCATTTAGCCGATGTCTTTGCCAGGATAATCGGCGGGAAGACAACTAAAAAAACAAACGAATTAACCAGTACAAATGGAAAACAACGACACGTTTCCGTGAACACAAGTGTAAGTCGTCGACTAGTGGGAATTCCAGGCAATTCCGTAGTCTGACGGCATCCGTAATGAACTAAAATAGTAGAGTAATGTAGACCCGCAGCCTATAGGGCGCCATATCTATGTCTACATGTTTATCTCTTTGTCCATCTAATCTCTCTACTAATTTACCAACATATCTACCTACCAATGCAGTACGTTTGCCTATCTACCTTCTAACTAGGTAATCCACCTACTAACCATTCTGTATGTCTAGATTCCTGTCTACTAACTTAACCACCCACTTACCATTTAGCATGGGTACCTACATGTTAATCTACCTATCTACTTGCCTGTATAATAATAATTATTATTGCCCATTGCAAGCAATTATGGCCACAATATCAGATGGTTTTGTCTTAATAATGTGATGTGCAATGTGAATAAGAGGAAAAAGAAGAAAAAGAAAACAAAAGAAGAAGAAGAAAAATGTGATGTAAGCTGTATTTGGATTACAGTGGGGAAGCCAATGCGCTGGTCATCAATCTCACTCTCTTGTCTTCAGCTACCTTGAAACTTGTGGGACTCGATCGCCCACCATTTCCATTCATCGCTGTGAGGGACGAGTGCCTTAACCTCTTGACTACAGCAACACCCCCCATTCCACATACCTTATATATAATTTCCTTGTTTCACGGAACGTCTACATAAAAGTTAGCACGTATTAAACATCTATAGGTGTACCACGAGAACACAAATGGGGGGCGGGGGGGGGGGTGTCTGGATTCAAATAACAGTAACACTGTAACCTGCCAGATATGTCATGTAACTAAGGAGGACTCGCATGGGGCTGGCTACCCTGCCCTGTATAAACTTGAAACCCCACAAAAATTAAATTAGTTGTGAAAAGGTTTTTTGGGATCAAGATGCTGAGTAGCGAATGAGCTGCAGTGGTCAGCGACCCATATCTGACTGCTAGCGTCAGTGCCAGCGAACCAGAGCTGCCAAGACACTTCTACAACTCCACGGGGGGATCCTGGATAAAAGGCTGCAGTAGGGCAGACTGGCTAAGGAGTAGGGATCAAATAGGGAATGCTTACCCGGTACTCAAAAAATGCTTGCTGAAGTCGGATGTGTTTGACCGAAAGACGCAAATATCGCAGTCAAGCTGTAAACTACGTCACAACGCATTCCATTCTCTTGGCTATATTCTGCTACTTAATCCCTTTCAGGGTTTGGTAGCGGAAGATAGAGAACGAACGAAACCAAGCCAAGCCAAGCCAAACCAAGCCAAACCAAACCAAGCCAAGCCAAACCAAACCAAGCCAAACCAAACCAAGCCAAACCAAACCAAGCCAAGCCAAGCCAAACCAAGCCAAGACAAGCCAAGCCAAGCCAAGCCGAAAGGTTGTTCTTGTTCTTGTTTAATGTCCACAATGGGTAAGTTTACCCTTTTGTGCGCCCTGAATAGGACGTTAAGTGACGGGTTGTAGTAGCTTTCCTTACAACTCGAGCACGCTGATGAAGATGGACTGCGGTCCTCCAGACGGTTGTGCTATGCTTGGCTTCATCTTCGTAGCACTCACTACTACGGGGATCCTATCGATCCCATCGTAATCTTTGCTTATCCTATAACAGAACTGACTGGATACTGGTACACTGATTATCGTAATCTTTGCTTATCCTCTAACAGAACTGACTGGATGCTGGAACACTGCTCATCGTAATCTTTGCTTATCCTAAAACTATTGTATTTATTGTTTACATATTTCTCCATAGATGGAGGCACTGCATTCAGACATTAATATCATGGGTACGGAACTCAAGAAAATATTGGATGAAGAAGTTGCAACTAACCCGGATGAATCGGTGAACACAAATTTGTTGCTTTAAATACTTCTTTCTAGTTTATCCTTTAATTAATCCGACCTGTTTCTTTCTAGCTTATCCGTCAATTAATCCGACCTATTTCTTTCTAGCTTATCCGTCAATTAATCCTGCCTATTTCTTTCTAGTTTATCCTTCAATTAATCCTACCTATTTCTTTCTAGCTTATCCGTCAATTAATCCTACCTATTTCTTTCTAGTTTATCCTTCAATTAATCCGACCTATTTCTTTCTAGTTCATCCTTCAATTAATCCTACCTATTTCTTTCTAGTTTATCCTTCAACTAATCCTTCCTATTTCTTTCTAGTTTATCCTTCAATTAATCCTACCTATTTCTTCTAGCTTATCCGTCAATTAATCCGACCTATTTCTCTCAGAAAAATAGAGGCAGAAGACGTCTCTGAATGCCATACAGTTTATCCTTGAAATAACCACATATTCAACGCCAGTGTCCAGTCGGTGTTGCGCTTATGGAGTGGACATATGGAGAACGAATAAGGACATACAACAAAGACTCCAGCCCTTCGTTAAGAGATGCCTTCACAGGATAATGGGCATAAAGTGGCAGGACATGGTGAGGAGGGACTAAGACATGTGGGAAACAAGCCAACAACATCCATTGGAACAACAAATTAAGCGAAGAAAATGGGGATGGCTAGAACATACACTGCAGAAGGCACCATCCAACATAGCCAGACAGGCTCTTACATGGAATCCTCAAAAGGAGAGAGAGTTTGAGCCAAAAAAATACACGAAGAAGAGAATGTGAGAAGGAACTAAAATTAAATGATTACACGCGGAGAGAGGCAGACGGGCTTTGATTGATTGATTGATTGATTGATTGATTACACACGGAGAGAGGCAGAAAGAGCAGACGGGCTTTGATTGATTGATTGATTGATTGATTGATTGATTGATTGATTGATTGATTACACGCGGAGAGAGGCAGAAAGAGCAGACGGGCTTTGATTGATTGATTGATTGATTGATTACACACGGAGAGAGGCAGAAAGAGCAGACGGGCTTTGATTGATTGATTGATTGATTGATTGATTGATTGATTGATTGATTACACGCGGAGAGAGGCAGAAAGAGCAACCGGGCTTTGATTGAATGATTGATTGATTACACGCGGAGAGAGGCAGAAAGAGCAGCCCAGCGACGGGCTTTGATTGATTGATTGATTGATTACACGCGGAGAGAGGCAGAAAGAGCAGCCCAGCGACGGGCTTTGATTGATTGATTGATTGATTACACGCGGAGAGAGGCAGAAAGAGCAGCCGGGCTTTGATTGATTGATTGATTGATTGATTACACGCGGAGAGAGGCAGAAAGAGCAGCCGGACTTTGATTGATTGATTGATTACACATGGAGAGAGGCAGAAAGAGCAGACGGGCTTTGATTGATTGATTGATTACACACGGAGAGAGGCAGAAAGAGCAGCCCAGCGACGGGCTTTGATTGATTGATTACACACGGAGAGAGGCAGAAAGAGCAGCCCAGCGACGGGCTTTTATTGATTGATTGATTGATTGATTACACACGAAGAGAGGCAGAAAGAGCAGCCCAGCGACGGGCTTTGATTGATTGATTGATTGATTACACACGGAGAGAGGCAGAAAGAGCAGCCCAGCGACGGGCTTTTATTGATTGATTGATTGATTGATTACACACGGAGAGAGGCAGAAAGAGCAGCCCAGCGACGGGCTTTGATTGATTACACACGGAGAGAGGCAGAAATAGCAGCCCAGCGATGGGCTTTGATTGATTGATTGATTGATTGATTACACACGGAGAGAGGCAGAAAGAGCAGCCCAGCGACGGGCTTTGATTGATTGATTGATTGATTGATTGATTGATTGATTGATTGAACCACACATATTTCTCTCACTATATTAGACGCCAATGCCAGATGGCTCTCGACGTTTTACCCCGGTCTTAACCACAAACAAATTGGCGGGAGTCCGCTTAGTGTTCTCAACGTACTTGAGCTATCTTTATACATTGATCTGAATCAACAAGGTAGCTTGACTGACTGGCAACACTACTGACATACAAACATTTGCAGTGCTGCCCTCAAACAGTTGTTATATCTGTATAAAGCATTAGTTAGACCTAGATTGGAGTACTGTGTACAGGTCTGGAGTCCTTATCGTAGAGTGGATATAAACATCCTGGAGTAAAGTAAAGAAACCCATAGCATTGCTGCCGTACAGGGCTAACACTTCTTGTTTGCGACCTCACATTTCAAAGGCTCGGCTATATGAGGGCGGCAGCCATCTCCTCTCCCTCGTCGCTTTTACTTCCCGGACTGAACCGGTACCAAATGAAGGCTGGGTCGACCCCGGAGCTGTTGCATTCTGAAAAAAACATTTCCGCCTCAACTGGGAAATGAACCCAGGACCACTCAGATGCGAAGCAGCGCGCTAACCTCTTCGCTACGCGGCTCCCTAAACATGCTGGAAATGATATAAGAAAGAGTGACAAAGCTGATAGTGGGATTCCAAAATTACAGTTATGAGGAAAGACTCAGAAAAACCGGCCTACAGTGTCTAGAAAAGAGAAGAATTCGTGGTGACAATACAGGTTTATAAGATGATCAGAGGAATGGATAAATTAAACTATAACAAGTTTTCCAAATTCAACCACCGACAAGAACAAGAAGGCATAACTACAAATAAACAAAAGAAATGTCCAGATTAAATAGTACGAAATATATTTTTAGTCAGAGGGTGGTGAATGTTTGAAATCCATTGTCACAGGAAGTAGTGGAGGCAGGGACAATTAATGCATTCAAGAATAGACTAGATGCGCATAGCTTTGACAGCAAAGAAATGTAAATGAAACTGGTTGTACACAGACTCTGCAGAGTCTTCTAAACCAGTATAAAGACGTTCAGTTGAGTTAAAAGACCAGTGATATTACGGAACTCAAAATATTCAAACTTTTGGTTGTTTTTTCTTGGTTTTTTTTTTAATCAAAGATTTGCCTTTCTGGATTCTACTGGCGAAGGCACACCATTTAGTCATCAAGTAACCACATCTTTTTCCCGCACAAAAATAGTAGCTCACTTTAGGCTACTCTCAAAGCTGTACCCCGGTCTTAACCCTAAACCAATTTGTGAGTCTGGTGTTCTTGTCGCCCTTTGCCTATCTTTATACATTAATCTGAACCAACAAGATAGCTTGGCTGACTGGCAGCACTACCGACAAACACAAATTTGCATCGCTGATTTCACACATGAGTTGTTCTAAAGACTTCAGGGAGGTCAGACGTCTTAGTGCGAACTGGAATTGAAAGTTCTCCAACTATTGAGTCTTTTTTGTGTGTGTTTTTTTTTTAGTGGTTTGATTACAGGTTTATCTTTATGGATTCTACTGGCGAAGGGACGCCTTTTTCAACCCTAGACCATAGTCCTTTGGGTAATACCAGGATGTATTGGCCAGTGTATGGATGGGTGTATATGTTTGTATCTGGTAACCTACATTAACTAAACCATCATTCCAACCCTACTCTACGCCTGCGAAAGCTGGACTGTGTACTCTGGGCATGCAAGGAGGTTAAACCACTTCCGCACAGGTTGCCTGAGGTGAATACGCAACATCCGATGGCAAGATCGTGTCATTGACATCAACGGCTGACATGCCCAGCATCAATGCACTGCTAGAAAAAGCACGACTAAGATGGTCCAGACACCTCGTTAGAATGTCAGACGAACAGCTCTCAAAGAAGTTCCTCTACATCGAACTGAGGGAGGTATGGCGCGAGAGAGGGCACACAAAGAAACGTTTTAAAGACAGTCTGAGGGACTCAATGAAAATTTGCCACATAGATGTCACCACCTGGAAATGTCGTGCGCAAAACAGATCTGACTGGAGAAGCGCAAAATGGGTGTATCTACCAGCGAAGACCACCGTGTTCTGAAACACAGAGCAGACGCGAGACTAGGAAATCACCAGAAGCGGGAACACCATCACCTTCTACAGATCTTGTGTGGCTGTTATACCTGTTCAGCCACATGCGCACCGACATCCATCAGGGAAAGCTGTGACAGGATGATGTCGACGTTCCTCATCGACAACAATGGACGGCTATTATTATATTAATGACAAACCTGGATGCTGCTGTCATGTCTTTAGAAACAGTCAACTACATTTTGCAGTTGTCCCATTGCATATAACAATAAGTAAGATGACCGCGCCTGACAGGCTGCCCTTCGACTCGCTCCAGTGTTTGTGTCGTTTTCTGATGTTTGCTAGTTCATGTTTGTATTATAATTGACAGCTCCTTTGCCAGGTGGTATCAAGGTCTTTATTCTGTAGAATTTATGTGCTTTCATTTGGTTATCCTGTTTGTTTTGTTTTATCTTACTGCATTTTTGACTGGCTTAAGCCGTGGGAAACCAGTCCTTGATGGCGTTCAACATCCCGCTTAACTGCACCCTGAAATTCAGCCCAAGTTAATGCTATTCAAGGGCCTTCCTGCTTGGACTGAAATTGCCTTCTTTCTGTCCCTGACCACTGAAGGTTACACGATACCTCTCCAAATTTCGTATCAGCACAGTAGGAGTCACGCTGACCCGAAGGTGGACACAATCCAGAGGCATCAGGGGCGGAACAGAAAAAAAAAACAGGGAGTCAAACATGGACAAAAAAAGCCTGACACAAACATTGGTCCAACACACACTCCTCGCTACTCCCATCCCGAGGCAGTAGAGTACTCGGCTCCACCTGAGGAGTCTGTAGGGATTTCGGTCGACAAGCTACGCATGAACAAGCCCCAGCAGTTGGACATGGTAGTGGTCGATCGACGCAACAGGCCGTAGATGCCTAGGAGAACATAATTATTGTTCTTATTAACCCATAACATGTGAAGGAAGACTAACGTCTGGTCAAGCAAAATATAATGATCAGACATGTTATTCAGGGTCAGGCAAAACATACTGGTCAACACCCTCACCGTGACTTCCTCGTTACCTTTCATGGAAACGGGCCCTTTTCATTGCAGCCTGGCTAACAAAGTGAGGGATCGACATGATCCCTGTAGTAGTGAGTGACATGCAGATGAAGCCAAGCATAGCACATCCGTCTGGAGGGCCCCGGTTCACCTTCATCAGCACGCTCGGGATGTGTGGAAAGCTACTGCAGCCGGCCACTTAACGTCCTTTTCATGGCTCACAAAAGCGTTAGCCTACTCATTGAGATCATTCGAAATTACAACAACAACAATCCTATATCACACTGACTTAACTGGTTACCTACCACAAGCCGCTCCCAGCGCCAGAACACTTATTTAGCCGCGGCCATAAGCCGCTGTGACCGCCAATGTTTGTTTCCTAGTAAAACAAGTTATAAATTTATAGTTTTCCTTTCCGTTTCGGTACGAGATTTTAATTTACCGAAGGGAAGTTGATTTTTGAATCACATGTGGACAAAATCGGATGTTAAAAATTGTATTCTTGTCATAATTATCATATTTTCAAGCTAGTTACCGAACTGTAAAAAATTGTTTACCATGGCAACAAACGATAAGGTCACCAAAAGCACTTGTACGGCTCGTCTAACTATTGAACAGGCTAGAAACATGTTTCAACAGATAAATAATACATCTAATGAAGACGAGGTAAGTGAAACAGATGTCGATAATAATCATAATGATTCAATTGATTTTGATGAATACGAAAAAAATAGTAGTGATAGCGAAGATGGTGCACGTCCTGGACCATCAAAATTCCCTTAAAAGGTTAAGACGGCTGCTAGATTTACAAATAGTTCAGTAAAAAATGGAGCTCAAGGAAGGGAACAGTGGCACCAAGTAACTGAAGGGAAGGTGAAACAACAGGCAGTATTCCCTTTGTTCCAACTCGTGAACCAGGTATGCATGCAAAACTAGATGCATCTTCCTCTGAACTAGATTGTTGGTTTGCCTTGATAACACCAGATGTGTTAGATTCATTGGTATCAATGATCAATGAATATGCAAAATTGAAGAAATCCAAACAAGTTTCTTTACAAAAGTCTACACTTGCAAGTTGGAAGCCTATCACTGAATATGAGCTGTTAAAATTTTTGGCCGTGATTATTGCAATAGGTTTAGGTAAAAAAGCATCGGTGAAGGATTATTGGGCACACAAGCCGCACAACTACAACTCATGGTACAGTCAGATGTTTCCCAGATTGAGATTTGAAATCATTTACCACACCATGATGCATGTTGGAGATGCTGAATCTGTAGGCAAGGACAAAATAGAACCATTCTTGAATTCACTAATAGCAGTTCCAGGATGCATTTTATCCATTTCAGGATCTGGCCATTGATGAAATGGTAATAGGCTATAAAGGACGCTGGAAGCACAAGCAGTACAATGCTTCCAAGCCAAGCAAGTATCACATCAAGACTTTTGGCTTGTGTGATTCTACTACAGGGTATGTCTACTCTGTATTGACATACTTTGGAAAAAACACATCATATCTCCTTTCCAATGACCGTACAAGTCAGGCCGTGAAGGTGTTTGATTACCTGCTGCAAGGAATTGGAAAAGGCCACCATGTATTTGCGGATAGGTACTACACTGTAGACACCGTGATTACATATCTGTTGAGTAGGGGTATTGATTATACTGGCACACTCAACATCAACAGGAAAAATTTTCCTCTTCAGTTGAAGACCATTTCTCTACAGCTCCGAGAAGCTAGGTGGTACAGAAATAATGATGGATCCCAGATATGTGTTGCTTGGCGAGATAAGAAAGCCAAAAGGCCGTGTATTGTTGTCTCCACCAAGACTACAGTTCAGATGGAGCAGGTTACAACTAGACGAGGCAACACAGTTGAAAAACCCAAAGTAGTGCAGCGATACAACATGTGTATGAATGGATGTGACCATAGCGACCAGATGGTATCATACTATGGTAGCTTCCAGAGAAAAACAAGAAAATGGTGGAAAAAAATATTTTATTGGCTCATTGAGGTTTCACAGGTAAATGCTCATATATTATACACGCTCTGTCATGCTGATGAGAAGCCTATGCCCTTGAAAGTCTTCAAAGAAAATTGTGATCCATCAGCTGACTGAGAAGGCTGCATCCATCATCCCGCAAGAGGCAGTAACCACAAACAGCAATAAAGTTGGGAGAAAATTCAAAGAAGGAAACAAAATTGAAAGATATGAGGGTGCTGTGCATCTTGTGGATCACTCAGACAAAGACAGGAACTGCATTGTATGCTCAACTCCTGCAAAGAGAGCCCGCACAAATTTTTATTGCACTGGTTGCCCAGAAAAGCCACATCTCCATCCGAAGAACTGTTTTAGAGTGTACGATACACATGATCCTGCAGATGGTGCTCACTAAAGACATTGATGTACTGTAAATAAATTGGAGATATATTTTTTTTTTTTAATGTTAATTTTTCCAAAGAAATATTTTTTTTTTCTTCAAATGGTTATTTTTCAAAAAATGTTTAATTTTTTCTGATCTTGCCTACATGTGGTTACATTAGCTATTAGAAGTGTAAATATTATCCAATTTCTGTGTTCTTGGATTTGTTTTTCTTATTTTTGGATATACTTTGTGATAACCACCAAGTAAAAGACATTAAATGTTTTGGACATTCAAAAATTTAAGGTGAGTTGGCACTTTTTTTATAATTTTGTAATGCTTTTCTGTTGAAAATAATAATTTACCATTTACAAATTTCCTACTAAAAAATAACACACAATTGTTTTAGATCTATCTTAGAGAACATTCATTTACCTACAAAATGGTATATCATTCATAAAAATATGTTAATAATTAAGAAAACTGCAGCTAAATTTGTACATACACCTGCAAATGGGAAAATGGGACCAAATTTAATTCTGCCACATCCTGTTTTTCAATTCAGTAGCTAATCAGTTTTAAAGTTGTGAGTATAAATATATACAAGTTTAAACGTTCAATCTCTCATCACATTGTCTTGTATTCATGAATATTTTCTCACAGAAAAATGCATTGGCTTCAGAACTGGTCTGGGACAGAAATTGACTCAAGCTAAAGACAAATTTATTCGAAGAAGCAAAAGTGAACAGGTGATCATGATAGCTTCTTCTTCTTCTCCCTCTTTATCGTCTTCGTCTTTTGTGTGTATTATCCCTAGTATGAATCCCGTGCATGAGAAGGGCAAGAATAGCACTACAGCCCCACAGAGAGCATGTCGTAAGAGGCGACTAACTGTTTGACAAAGCAAAACAGCCGGCCATGGTTAGGTGGTTTGTTAGCAGCAGCATAGATGGCGCCTAACGGGCTGCGGGTCTACTTTGATCTAGTGTTTGAGTCCATTAAGATGGACTCGCACATCAGTTAACCACCCTTCAAGATACTGGTTGTATACCAGTATAAATACACTGTTGTTGTTACTGTTGTTGTTGTTATGGATCCAGAAGCGTCCGGGTTGTCGTCTACTTTTCTCTAATATTTGAGTCTATTAAGATGGCCTCGGACATCGGTTAACAACCCATCGCTGCACTTGTTTCAATGATGCACAGTAATGAGCTGCTCGAGCCTTGCCTGCTAAGCAGGAAATCCTAATCTCGACTACATCCATCTCAATCCAGAGCTGGAACCAGCATAGGAGCATCCACCCCTCTAGAAGTAAAGGCCAACTAAGACTAAGACGATTTGGACATTGGTATGAGATCCATGATTGAAAATTTGCGGACGACACAAACTATGTAGGAGTGTCTTATCTATAGCAGAAGTCGATATATTGAGATCAGATTTCGATAAAAATTCGAGACTGTTCTGTAGATGGCAAATGGGGTTTAATATAGATAAATGTACAGTCATTCACATGGGTAGATCTAATATGGAACATTATTACAGAATAATAAGAAAAGGTACCTAGGGGTTATAATAGATCATACAGGTAAGGTGAGTGAGCAAGTCCAGGTAGCAGTGAATAAGGGAAACGCAATGTTAGGAATGATAAAAAGAAATATTAAACATAGAAGTAAGGAAGTGATTGTCAAATTCTATTAAGCATTAGTTATACCTAGATTGGAGTACTGTATACAGGTGTGGGATACCTATCGTAGAGGAGATATAAACATGCTGGAAAGGATACAAAGAAAAGCGCCAAAACTGATAGTGGCATTCCAGAATTACAGTTCTGAGGAAAGACTCCGGAAAAAATGGCCTACACTGAGAAAAGAGAAGAATTCGAGGGGGCAATACAGGTTTATAAGATAATCACAAAAAAGGTTGAATTAGACTGTAACACGTTTTTAACAATACAGCCACCCACAAGAACAAGAGGGTACAGGTACAAAGTAACTAAAGAAAGGTCCAGATTGGATATTAATAAATTTTTAGTAAGTCAGATTGTGGTGAATGCTTGGAATGCATTGCCCTAGGAGGAAGTCGAGGCAGGGATAGTTAATGCATTTAAGAATAGATTGGATGCGCACAGCTTTTACAACAGAGTAATGCAAATGTAACTGATTGTATACAGACTCCGATGAGTCTTCTAAACCAATGTAAAAACGTTAAGTTAGTTTAAGAAGATATGTCTTATATAAGTTAGCCTGTAAGTCACATTCCAATAAACAAATTTTGTAAAATTTCCTGCTCCAGTAGATTTTTTTTTATTGTTTCCAGATTTTCCACATAAAATTGTAACAAATTACAATTTTCTGTACTTAATTATACTTTCAAAATCAATAACAAATATGTTATTTCGAATACCAACATTGGTGAGTAGTTTTACTCTTTTGTGCACCCTGAAAAGTACGTTTCGTGTTGCAGTAGCTTTCCTCACATCCCGAGTTTGCTGATGAAGGTGAACCGGGGTCCTCCATGTGATTGTGCTATGCTTATCTTCACCTGCGTGTCGCTCACTACTACGGAGATCACGGCGATCCATCACCTAGTTAACCAGCCTGCCATGAAAACATCCCGTTTCCAGGAATGGCTGCAAGGAAGCCAATGTGAAGGTCTTGGCCAGTATGTTTTTCCTGACCCTGACGAACATATCTGATCAATATATTTTGCCTGACCAAACGTTAGTCTTCCTTCCCTATAAAAAAAATAAACTGGATTACATTATTTTAATGTATAAACAATTTATAAATCAGTCTATTTCACCGCGCCTTTATCCATTACTTTCAGCTGGAAGGACTCACTCCTACAGAAGATGGACCATCTAGATCAAAATGGACATAAATGAAAGGATACTCCAAGACCTGCAGAAGGAAACAAGGATAGAGAATTTTAAACAACTGGTTTTCAGAATTTAAGAAATAAATGCAATAAAAATCAATTACCAGTAGTTTGATCAATAATTTAAAGTGAGAAGTAAAAGAGGTCTAGGTTTGAGTGATAGTTATATTCATACAAACATGTATTAATTCATCCATTTTAAGTTCATGACTCAGTGGTTTGCCAATGGTTCACCCATCACTCAGTGGTTTGCCAATGGTTCACCCATCACTCAGTGGTTTGCCAATGGTTCACCCATCACTCAGTGGTTCGCCAATGGTTCACCCATCACTCAGTGGTTTGCCAATGGTTCACCCATCACTCAGTGGTTTGCCAATGGTTCACCCATCACTCAGTAGTTCACCAATGGTTCACCTATCACTCAGTGGTTTGCCAATGGTTCACCCATCACTCAGTGGTTTGCCAATGGTTCATCCATCACTCAGTAGTTCACCAATGGTTCACCCATCACTCAGTCGTTTGCCAATGGTTTGCCCTTCAGTCAGTGGTTCGCCAAAGGTTCACCCATCACTCAGTGGTTCGCCAATGGTTCACTCAATAGTTCGCCAATGGTTTACCCATCACTCAGTGGTTCGCCAATGGTTCACTCATCACTCGGTAATTCGTCAATGGTTCACCCATCACTCAGCAAGTAGTCATTGGTTGGTTTAAAATTCAGCGTATGCTTGTAATTTAAGTAGTTAACTTATCTTAAAAGTTACAACATAAATCTACACCACGACACGACTTCAACACAGTCGGACACAGTAAACACTATTCTGACCATAAAACAAACAGTATCATTTATTACACGAATATTCATTGCACAATATCATGGAACAATATCAACAAAAACCAAAAAATTTCTAAAATTAATAATCACGTTTTATATATATATACAGTTCTGCCGCGCAAAGAACAGGAGTTGGACTTTGTTGCCAGAGGCTAAATAAGACGCACGCCATGGGAGCATTTAGTTGGTGTAGGTGTGCGTTTTGACAAACAGGAGAAGGGCGGAAGTTGAGTCACCTTAAAACCAATAATTTTGGGCAGATGGGACTCGAAAGCCTGGGAAGGCAGCTCATCTAGGAGAAGGAAAACTTTGCATTCCAAATCATCTGAAGCCTTGCAGATACGATACTGGCGTTTCTTGTCGGGTTTTGTCAGATATGGCTGTGGAACCTGTTTTCTGATTACTCTGAAAGTTGGTCAGCATCTACCAATCCTGACAACAGACGATGTGCGAAGGAGCATATGCAAGAGGATACAATGCCTTATCTTAGAGCGAGGAAAGAGAACATCAGCTGAGTGTTGTGGTAGGGCAGGCCAGGCACTTAGCCTTGGTTGGTAGCTGGTCTAGGAGTGAAGCCCCAAGAGGCGAACAGATAGAGCATTGCTATGCTGATTGGGCAGTATCACCTTTTCCTTGGAGTAAACATTGCAGACCGAAAGAGGGACCATACAGCATGGGCAACACATGGTCTCTATATTTGTGCCCGGGCTTTTGTGCTGATATCACAATTACTGTCGTCTGACAAGATGAAAAGAGCCAATGATACGTCTCAACCCAGTTTCTACGTCTATATCTATATCTGCAACAACAACACTTTACAACCTCAAGAAATATTATAGACGTCTTCTTCTGCACCCTCACCATCGGATTACGTACTCAGTCGATTTGTGCATTAACACACAAGCAGTTCACGAATATGTACGCTCACACATAAACCATGCAAACTTCCAGACTCACGCCCCAGTCTTCCTGCCAGTCATTTCAGAGCTAGACATGTTTTTATGAACTGTATCATTGTTACAGTAACACCGTAGCAGTAGCACTGTAACAGTAGCACTGGTGAGTACTTCCACGGATCTTAGACTAACACCTTGGTGTCCACAGACTAACAACCCACAAAATGTATCCTGTCCGAAACTGCTATTGTAAACTGCCAAGTAATTTAGATTAAATATCAGTGATCAATGATGTTCAATCAATAAACGCACAGTGCTAGTGCTACATTGGAGTACAGGTTGACAAGAAGAACCCATCACTCAGCAGTTGGCCATTGGTTCACGCATCACTCAGCAGTTGGTCAATGGTTCAGCCATCACTCAGAAGTTAGTCAATGGTTCAGCCATCATTTAGAAATTGGTCAATGGTTCAGCCATCACTCAGCAGTTGACTAATCGTTTACCGATCACTCAACAGTTGGCCAATGGTTCACCCAACACTCAGCAGTTGGTCAATGGTCCACCCATCACTTGGTCCATGGTTCACCCATCACTCAGCAGTTTACAGCCTGTGGTCATTGGTTGGTTTCAAAATATAGACTATGTGTTATGTTTCACTACACCGTGTTAAGTTGTGTTACAAATGTGGATAAATGTACAGTCATCGACATGGGTTGATCCAATATGGAACATAATTACAGATGGAAATGAACAATATTAGAATGATAGAAAAGGAAAGTGACCTAGGATTTAAATAGATGAAATTGGGCAGTAAAAAGGGCCAATATAAAAATAAATATTAAACAAAAGAGCAAGGAAGTGATAGTTAAACTGTATAAAGCATTAGTTAGACCTAAATTGGCGTACTGTGTACAGGTGTGGGGACATTATCGTAGAGGGGACATAAACAAGCTGGAAAGGATACAAAAAAGAGCGACAACGCTGATAATGGGAATCCAGGTGACTTTATTATGTTTCCAAGAATCACTGCACTCCGGGCATACCCATAGGTGCTCAGTCTCTCTCATCAAGTGGCGTAGTAAGGTATGGATGCTGATGGTCCCTGTAGCTCGCTGGTTGTACACTCTCCTGCTCTGTCCTCTCATTCGCCCCACTCCGCTCGAACCTCGTTTAATGTCGAAACTTTGCAGTCTGTGGATTGCTGCTTCATCTATTGCGGAGTCCTCATACAGCAGTCGGTCATTGATTGATTTCAAATGTCACATCTATGACTAAAAAAAAAAACGGATAAATTAGACTTAAACAAGTTTTTTTTTCAAAATACAACCACCTACAAGAACAATAGGCTCTTGATATTCATAGCTACAAATTAACTAAAGGGACAGTTTATTATCTGTATGTTAATATTTATATTTTTTTGTGATCGTTCTCAATCTCCCTTACCAAGTCGGTTTTGCAAATAGCAGGATGTAGTCCGTAAAACGGAATGCGTTGTTACAGCTTGACTGCGATATTTACAGCTTTCGGTCCGACACATCCGTCTTGGAATGCATATTGCTACAGGACAAGGAAAAAAAAAAATAACACTGTAACAGTAGCACTGTAATAGTAGCACTGTAACAGTACCACTGTAAATTACTGTTTCCTATTGCAGGTATACGTGTGTTCAATCCGTTTGTTCAATACGTGTGTTAAATCACTAAGTACTTCCACGGACTAACACCCTGGTATCCACAAAATGTCCGAACTGCCATTGTGAACTGCCAATAGCAGCGATCAATGATATTCACTAAACAGTGAATGGATCATTTCTCATTTCCTTCTCGATTTTTCATCATACTTGATCATGTGTGATACAGGTTTGTTGTTGCTGCTGTTGTTGTTGAATGCCCAACATTGTGCGCCCTGATAATTGTGTTAAGTGGCGGGTTGTAGATGAAGGTGGACCATTGTCCTCCAGGCAGTTGTGCTATGATTGACTTTATCTGCACGATGCTCACTACTACGAGAATCACATCGTTCCACATATTGTAATCCAGAATGCTTTGAAAACAATATGTTTCCATGAACGCTACATGGAAGAGAGATAGTCTATTTCGTCAGTATGTTGTGCCTGACCCTGATGCGACGTCCTGGTCAGTATGTTGGGCCTGATCCTGACGCGACGTCCTGGTCAGTATGTTGTGCCTGACCCTAACGCGACGTCATGGTCAGTATGTTGTGCCTGACCAGACAAGCACCTCAGTCCTCTGTACAGCTTTTATAGGAACAATTTCTTGGTCTTCTAAAATATGTTTCATCTCCATGGCCTGGATTCGTCTCTTCATTATGTAATATTGTGTTCATATGTTATATTATTATGTCATGTTACGGTAATCCTATGCCATTTCGTGTTATTTCATGTATTTCAATGTCATGACGTGTTATGTCACGCAATTTTTTTTTACCTGTTATGTTATTGCTGTGTAATGTTATGACATGTTACGTTAATGTAATGTAATTTTATGTTATGCTATAATTAGCCAACATCAAATCATTGAGTTCAAGGTCACCATCCAACAAACGTGCCACTGATGTCAATTTCCAGAATACAAGTTATATTAGTTATATATTATTTTATATTTTCTGATTTGATTTTATGTTATTGTTATGCTATGTTATTCCCCAATCAGTCCAACTCCAAATGGAAGAAAGACATGGACGTAAGAAATAGACCTGACCCAATTCACCAGAAACCAACAAAACACCATCTTTCGCCTGCGAGCAGGCCACTGCAACCTATTTGGCAACCTACATCAGCTCAGGATGTTCCATACAAGTGGATGCTCATGTAGAACTTTAGCCCAGACCCCAGAACATATCCTACAGTACTGCCCAGCATACGATACTAAATCTAGCCTGAGAGCGCTGTGGGGCTACCACCCGGACCTGGGGAGGACTGTGGACTTCATCCGACACAACTACAGATCTAGCCTGACCAAAAAGCCTCAAAGCCGCAAAAGACGATGTTATTTTATGTTGTTTTAAGTAGCTGCACTGTTAAATTACATGTTATGATGTGTTACTTAGAACCGACATCACTGCATTTCACCTGTTTACAGATGCCCTGAACGTGGTTACAGCAATAAAAAGCCATAACAATACAGAACTTAATGACTCTGTCAACTATGCCAACAGTCTGCACCAAAAAAAGTAGTGGTACAGTGGGTTCAATTCCACTGTAACATCCTTCTTCTTCTTCTTCGTACGCTGTCAAACGTCAATCTGTATTTTTTTCTAAAAAAGCAGCAGTCATCCTGAGGCTGTCGACACTGCCATAGAGCTTGTCTAGTGTTGCCACTGGTGATGGCCGCATGTGCTTTCTCTGGTCCTTGTATGTCGGGCAGTTTTGTAGCAGATGTTCAGCTGTCATTTTTCCGGTACCACAATTGCATTCGTCAGTGCCACCTATCTTCAATTTATTGAATAGGTGGTACCTCAGCCTGTTGTGGCCTGGGCGGAGTCTGACCACGACCTGCTCTCTTCTGTTCAACTGGTAATAGGCATCATTATTTGTGTAGCAGTATGTTCTGTTTCCCATTTGGCCATGTATCTGGCTCTAATAAGCCTTTTGGACTCTTCGTAGGTCACACTAGAATCTGGTTGTGATAGTCTTGCACCTTATTTTACCAGTCTGTCTGCCTCCTCGTTGCCTTGGATGTTAGTGGGATAGAACCCACTGTACTCTTTTTGGTGTGAACTGCTGGCATAGTTGACAGAGTACTGCTCTTAAATCATTAAGTTCAGTATTTTTCTCGCTTTTTAGTGCTGCGACTATGGCCAGGGCATCTGTAAACAGGACTATCTGGCTTTCATTTCTTTTGCCTGTCAGCATTGTACCTCAGGGTTATTATGTCTCTTCTTTCTTTTTTCAGGCTGGCTGTTCTTGTTTGCAATACCTGGTACATTTTCTACCACCTCCGGAAATATATGCTGCTTCCAGGTAGGTTTGCGTACAGTAGGGATGGGCTTTGGTGTTGTTAATGTGTTCATAGGGTCTTCGCATAGTCTCTGATGCATTTGATGGTCTGTCAGTCTTATTATTTTCTCTGCTTACTGCTGGGCTCTGAAGTCTCTTCTGTCGGTCATGGATTGCAGATTTGTAATCTTTTCAAGTTCTACAATTGGCATTGACTTCATGACTCATGTTATAACTCTCATGGCTTGGTTTTGAAGTTTGCTAATTTTGTCAAAGTTTACCTTTGCTGCTGTTGTCCATGCCGCAATGCCATACTCGAGAACTGGTCTCACTCTTCCAGTGTACAGTTTCTTTAGTATACTTTCGTCTGCTACCCAGCATGTGCCAGCAAGTTTCCTCATGATTGCCATTCTTTGTCTGGCTCTCATTCGGTTTCTCTCGATCTGACTTTTCCATGTCATGCGCCGATCAAATGTGACTCCCAGGTAGTTTGGGTTATCGTTTGGCCGCAGATATTTGCCGTTAAGACTTATTTTGATGTTATGTGGTTTGTTTGAAAGCGACAATATCGTACATGTTGTTTTTTCCTCATTTAGTTTGACCAGCCGTGAGTTCGCCCACTCCTCCAGCCCTAGCTAAACGTTATACAACATACCTACACTCAGGACCGATACCTCCAGTCTCTCGTAACTCCAACACAATACGTGTCTGCATAGAAATGGAGACGATGGACGCATTGGAAACTTCCGCCTGTCTAGGTCAACTCTATACAAAATGTATACTCATCTGTCCCGGTCAACTCAATACTAAACGTATACTCGCCTGTCTCGGTCAACGCTGTACTAAATGTATACTGGCCTGTCCCGGTCACCTCTATACTAAATGTATACTGGCTTGTCCCGGTCACCTCTATACTAGACGTATACTCGCCTGTCCCGGTCACTTCTATACTAAATGTAAACTCGCCTGTCCCGGTCACCTCTTTACTAAACGTATACTCACTAGGATCCGTCACCTTCTCGAAGCCGCGCAGCCGATCGAACACCGCCATGGACCACATCTCAATCTACTGCTGTGTAATTGAAACACCCAGAGAGAACCAAACTCCTTTAATCTTCACCTTTATCGATTTAAAGAAAGCATTTGGCTCTGTACAGCCACTTTTCGTCTGCCACTCGCTGCTGGACCAAGGCATTGTTTCTGACTATGTCAAAACCCTTGCTAACTACTACTGAAGACTGTACGAAAACCTGTCACCACTTTCAAAGATCGTTAATAGTATCCGACCAGAAAGGTGTTTGCCAGGGAGATATTGTCGTAGCAAGATGATTTAGTGCCCATCACAGAAACAAAGACCTGAACCAGATGGTAGCTATGCTTCATAAAGTAGGGAGAACAACGGGCCTCGAGGTGAATATCTCAAGAAAATGTAAATAAACTCTGGGAAAATATATCCTTGGGAAAATATATCCTATGCCAAAAATTTAAACGATAATGTTGCTATCATCTAGGCAGCAAAGAAATCAATTCCACGTGGAAAGCGGAAAATCTATTAACCCTATTGGGGCAATAAACTAGGGAAAATGCACAAGGAACTAAGTGAGGCAAGAGATACCATGGAAAAAAATTCCTTAAACAAAAAAACAGGGAAACACAGCAAAATTAAAAACACATTCATAAAGAAAAAGAAGGGTGAGATCCAAAGAAATTGGCAGAAAAAGACTGAAAGCCTCAACATGGACAGGGATACAAGTAAACTCTGGAAGCTGATAAGAGCCTTTAATGAAGAAACCAGAGGGAGTCATGGGAAGACACTCATTAAGGAAAATGAGAAACATCACACAGGGAAAATGGCAGCAAACATCCTGGCTGAATTTTTCAGAGAGGGGGGTACTACAACATTGACACAAGAACGCAAAGTAGAGGTCAAAAAAGAGAAAAAAGAAAACCTGAAGACACAGAATGCAGATCCATGAATGAAGGCATCATTCAAAATAGTAGAGATAAACACTGCTATTCAGAAACTGTAAAAAAACAAGAAAGCTCCAGGAAAAGATGGCATCACAAATGAAATGATTAAAAACCTAGATCAAGGGTCAAGAATAAAACTCCTTAAAATCGTAAATCAATCATGGAGCACGGGTAGGATCCCAGACCAGTGGCGGGAGGCTATTATTATCCCAATCAGAAAACCACAAAAAGGTCAAGGCAAGCAACGAAAGCTATAGGCCAATAAGCATGCTCAGCTGTGTTGGAAAAGTCATGGTAAAAATGATAAACGACTAATAAAACATCTGGAAAAAAACCAGCTCCTACTCAATTCACAGTCGGTCTTTAGGAAAAACCGCAACAGCAGACCAACTAGTGTACCTAACCCACAAAATAGAAAACGCATTCCAGGGTAAAGAAAAAGTACTTGCGGTCTTTTTGGATATAGCAAAAGATTTTGACAAGGTATGGAGAGAAGGACTCCTCCTAAAACTATTAAACAATAACATAGAAGGGAGAATGTACAGCTGGATACAAGACTTCCTCTGACGCAGAACAACAAGAGTCAAATCAGATGGATCACCGAGCCATAGAATAACTCTCCAACAAGGCGTACCCCAGGGAGGAGTCATCTCTCCAACCTTCTTTATCCTGGTCATAAACGACATAGCGGGAAAACTCCCAAAGAAAGTATCCAGTGTCCTACACGCTGACGACTTCGCAATGTGTGAGTGCTGCAGAAAAACTACCAACAGCTAAAAAAAGAATGCAGACAGCACTGGACACTGTTGGAAAATGGGTTACAGATTGGGGATTGCAGATTAACATCTCAAAGACAGTCACAACATGCTTTTAACTGTCCAACACCAAGGAAGAAACAAAACTTAATCTAAATGACAAAGATCTTGTACAAGAAAATGCCCCTGTGTATTTCGGAATTAAAATGGACAAGAGAGACACATGGAGGAAACACATACAGAAGATAGAACAAAAAGCAACCAGAAAACTATCCCTCATGAAGAAGCTGGCCGGAACAAGCTGGGCTGCAAATAGCAACATCCTTAAAAATGTATTCACGGGCACAGTCAGGCCAGAACTTGACTACGGGATGACAGCCTGGACCACACCATCAAAAACAAACACGGAACGCCTAAAAATTCAGGCTTAAGGATAATAACAGTAGGAATGGCTTGGCTTGGCTTCGTTTGTTCTCAATCTCCCACTACCAAACCCTTAAAGGGCTTAAGTAGCAGAATGTAGTCCAGAGAACAAAATGCGTTTTGTCATAGTTTACAGCTTGACTGCGATATTTGCACCTTTTGGTCCAACACATCCGACTTCAGCAAGCATTTTTTGGGTACCGGGTTAGCATTCCCTCTTAAATCCCTTCTCCTTAGCCAGTCTGCCCTGCTCCAGCCTGTTATCTAGGATCATCGCGTGGAGGTGTAGAAGGGTCTTGGCAGCACTGATGTTAGCAGTCAGCTGTGGGTTGCTGACCACTGCAGCTCATGCGCTGATCAGCATCTTCATCCCACAGAAGGAATGAAGACTACACCAATCCAGAAAATGGAAACATATACAAATATAAGACCCCTAAATACCAGAAGAGTGGAAAGAGTATGACATAGTGAAAAGATGCTACGCATGCCTGAACATCCCATACATATCAAACTGAAACACCCAGTTAAAAATAGGCTAAAGAGAACCAGCTTCATCCATATATCCAACCACCTGCACCAAAAATATGGAGAACTAATTCCCAACCAACCTACTGAAATAGAAATGCTAATCAACTATGAAGAGCCAAGCTGCAACATAAACAACATCGAAATAAGTACAGGGATCCCAGGATTCAGAAGAAAAGACCAACACAGTGTTCACAAGCTGAAAATTTTTGCACAAACAATAATTGAAGAGAAATATAATACCAAGGAATGGACACAGATGGATCAGCAGGGGGAGGAGGCATATTCATAAGACACAAAAGTTTAAGTATAACAGAAGAGACCCTCCCAACAGAAAAGTTGTCCAGAAACCCAAGAGCAGAATCAAGGGCCCTCCTGCGAGCACTAAGAATACTTCAAACAGAAAGGCAACCTCCAACAAAAATAGATGTATTCACGGACTGCAGAGTACTTTTAGAAACTGCACATGTTAACATACCTACCCTGGGCATTATAGTCCTAGCTAGTATCTTACTATGCTACATCAAGTTTTAAGGTCCTATATATAGCATCTTACTATCCACAAGTTAACATGCCAATATCAAGTTTTAATGTCCCACAAAGTATCTATCTAAACACATGGTAACAGTCATTTATATAAAAACGTACTGTTAGAATATTAACATACAGATAATAAACTGAATTGTCCTATAACATATCTTACTATCCCATGTAAACAGATGTACACTTATACAAAACTTTACAGTCCTACATACTAATTTGCTATCTGTATATTAACAGACCAATACCAAGCTATATTGTCCTTCAAAATATTGTAGAATCCCAATGTTATCAGACAGAAAGCTTTAATGTCCTACACAAAATGTCACAATCCACATATTAACAAACCAACTCTAGATGTAATTTGCTATACACTATCTACTATCTAGATGTTAAAGACTGATCTAGAACATTGATGCACTACATAGTTTCTTATTGCCACAATGTTAACAAACCAACACAGGGCTTGAATGTCCTATATAGTTTCTCACTGCCACAATGTTAACAAACCAACACAGAGCTTGAATGTCCTACATAGTTTCTTACTGCCACAATGTTAACAAACCAACACAGAGCTTGAATGTCCTACATAGTTTCTTACTGCCACAATGTTAACAAACCAACACAGAGCTTGAATGTCCTACATAGTTTCTTACTGCCACAGTGTTAACAAACCAACACAAAGCTTGAATGTCCTACATAGTTTCTTCCTGCCACAATGTCCTGTAGAGTATCTTACTGTCAACAGAAGCAGACCATTTTAGTGTAATACATAATATATTGCAATCTACATGTTAACAGGCAGATGCTGAGCTTAACTGTTAAAAATAATATCTTACTGTTCACATGTTAATAGACAAACACCAAGCTTCTAGCATAGATGACCTACGTAGTATCTTACTCTACAACTGTTAGCAGACAGACACTGAGTTTTATTGTCCCATGTACTATTAAACTCTTTGCATGTTAACAAATCATTCTTATTTGTTAATGTCCTACATGTTATCTTACTGTCCAGAAGTTAGCAGTCTCATGGCAATCTTTAATGTCCAACATATTGTTTTACTTTTCACATGTTAACAGAACAACAGCAAGCTTTACTTTGCTACATAGCATCATACTATCTACTTGTTAACAGAACGACAGCAAGCTTTACTTTGCTACATAGCATCATACTATCTACTTGTTAACAGAACAACAGCAAGCTTTACTTTGCTACATAGCATCATACTATCTACTTGTTAACAGAACGACAACAAGTTTTACTTTGCTACATAGCATCATACTATCTACTTGTTAACAGAACGACAGCAAGTTTTACTTTGCTACATAGCATCATACTATCCACTTGTTAACAGAACAACAGCAAGTTGTACTTTGCTACATAGCATCATACTATCTACTTGTTTACAGAACAACAGCAAGCTTTACTTTGCTACATAGCAACATACTATCTACTTGTTAACAGAACGACAGCAAGTTTTACTTTGCTACATAGCATCATACTATCTACTTGTTAACAGAACGACAGCAAGCTTTACTTTGCTACATAGCATCATACTATCTACTTGTTTACAGAACAACAGCAAGCTTTACTTTGCTACATAGCATCATACTATCTACTTGTTTACAGAACGACAGCAAGTTTTACTTTGCTACATAGCATCATACTATCCACTTGTTAACAGAACAACAGCAAGTTGTACTTTGCTACATAACATCATACTATCCACTTCTTAACACACCAACAGTGAGCTTTCATGTCCTACATATTTTCTTAATATCCAAATGTTAATACACAGCAATCGAGATATAATGCTGTATATATTATCTCACTATCCACATGAAAACAGACCAACATCATTAATAGGTATCCTATATAGTAAATTATTGTTCCCAGGTAAACAGATAAAAATGAGCGGTGATGCCCTACATAGTATTTTACTTTCCGCACATTAACATACCAACACTGAGCTTTATTGTCCTATATATCATGTTCATACCCAGATGTTAACAGGCAAATACCAAGCTTTAATGTCCTTTACAGTGTCTTACCTTCCTTTTGTGAACAGACAGACACCAAGAATGAATGTTATAATGGGTTCCTGCTATCTCCATGTCAACAGACAAACACTGAGCTGTAATGTTCTAAAAAAAAATTTTTCTTATCAAAATATTAATAGACCCACACTGAGCCTTTTCGCAAACAAACAAAAATTATCTTCCGTTCCACAAATAAAGAGATAGCAATCGGCTTAATTATCTTATTATCTGACTATCACTATGGAAAAAGAATGACACTGAGGTTTAATGTCCTATATATTATCTTGATATTCACAAGACAAAAGATGTAGACCTACAACAAGCTTTACTGTCCCATATAGTATCTTACTTTTCACATCTTAACAAACTGACTATGTCCAATAATGTCATGCAT